>JALPQI010025426.1:0-12786 GCA_025490895.1 Thaumatotibia leucotreta
GTATTTGGAAAAAATATCCATCCGCGTCTAATTGTTGATCCGTGAGCCCGAAAAATATGAAAATGAAAAAAATACTATTACTTTAATTTAAAACTATTTTGAACATTGGCCCAGCAGTTTTCGACTAACTACGAAATCCTACACTGAGCATGGCCCGACATCCTCTTGGCCGGTTTTACGATTCGGTGCTCAGCGATAAGTTTTCCTCCTCATAATTTGATGTCTCGAATAATGAATAAGTACAAAGAATACGCATACTCATCATGAAGATCAAATACGTCCAAAGGAGTTCCGTAAAGCTATAACGGGATATAAAAAACTTAGTGAACTTCACTTCAAAGTATAGTTTTCTAAACTAAGTGAAGATTGACGATATAAATGTCCTTCAACACCATGTACCACATTATATTATCGATCGTATTACTATAGCATTTTAATTAGATTGTTCTACGTGATTGACTGTTAATAAATGCTGTCGGAAAAACCTTCGGTTGTTCAACAATGCGTATATTAAGTTAATTATTGAGATATTGATTGCTGTCACGGTTTAACAAGGAACTTTAAAGGGTTAATAAGATCACTTGTGTAAGTAATTAAAACCTTTTAATGTAATGGGTGTATTGGGTGTATAAATGTTTATATTTTGTTATTCCATTCGATAAAACTATATTGACTACAACCTACAGCAAAACTTTTTACAAGTTTTTTTTGTAACTATATGTATGTACTTTAGTATTGTTACCTGTGTTTTGTGTTCAATTAAGATAAACTAAGATTTCTGTATGTATTCCGATTTACATTTCGTTTACGTTAAATCTTAACATTAAGCTTATTTTTATATGTATATCAAGCACATTGCATATTTGCTATTTTTTATCAAGAAACTTTTTATGATATTGACGAAATATGTAAGATTGTTAGGTAATAAAACCATTGCCCCATTAGTTTTCCTGGTAAAGTATTACAATACCTTATAAAACATTATGCTAAGAGGTAATTCCAACAAATCATCAGAATAACGCCACTAACAAATCAAAATAAGTCTAAGAAAAACAACTCTAAAAAACTCATAACGCACATATTTAGTCTCGCGTCATTAGAAATATCAGTCTGACATTTTTAACCACAAACTAATTAACTCAAATTGAAACTCAAAATTAATTGGCGTCAATATAACATTGCGTTATAATGATCTAAAGAAGCACCAAGGTCTTGGATACAAAATTACATTTGCGTTCGATAAAAAGTGAAAAGACACAATTTCTTGACCCCAGCGCCTCACCATCTTTCGAAAACGGCAAAATGTAAGTTTGTGATTCTATATATACATAATTTGATTAGGAAATACGTACGTATAATCAATCATGCGTGTGATATATTTGACGTATGTGAGGGATCACAAACACATATGATATTTATTGCATTTGATTACGGGGGGTCACGGATCCGACTCCGGATTAAAAAAAATGATACACATGAATATTAAGCATTCGTCTAGCGGATTTTATAAATGTCTATCAACAGTTTGAAATAAAGGATAACGTTTTAACAAGATGGATCGATTCGTTTCGGTCAGACCAAGGTTGTTGATATTAAAAGTAGATATGCTAGTAGCGTAGTCTGATCGAGATTGAGTTTGTTGTTGTTTTTGCTATCCGCTGCGTCTTTTGAAACAAAATATCAAAACATTGTCGTCATTCAAGCTTCAAGCACTACACTTGATTTTGAATTGAGATAACGCAATAGTTTAATGATTTTGATTGATGAAACTCTAGAAAACGAGAAGTAAGCGTATGTTTTGAATAAAACAGATGTTTGGCATTAGGCATAGAATTTATTTGCGAACCGTAAGGCTAAATATCAATTCCCTTTCTTAACGGACCCATATGTATCTAGTATACTACAGTACCGACAACAAGCCTTAATTGAGCGAACTGTGGGACTAGGTTCCTTTTAGTAACATTGTGGTATTTACCTATTTATTTTTCCAGACAGTCTTCCGCGACAGTCTAGAAGACTACTCTACTTAGACCACTCTAACAGATGGCTTACGACAAACTACGGTCGATGTCTTGTCTCCCAGTTACACTTACTATATTACACTTATATGAATTTGCAAGTCCAACAGACTCAGACTCAGTCCTACCGCGGACTTCGAAAGTCGTACATTTCGATCAGCTATGCTATTCTCTTATTCACACATTCGACGCTGCGTTCGTCAACGAGCTCGGCGTTGAGACAGCCTTGTCTAAAATCCTAGCTGTTTGATTTGACTTTAGGAATCGAGGCTGTGAGCGAGGTTGTGGGCGAGTTCGTCGCTGTTTTTCGTTAGAGAATACGAAGTTCGTACATTAAACGTCAAACTCTCGACGCAGTATAGTTCCAGCTCACACCGCATTCGTGGCCGAGCACTAGTGTCGTTTAAAGTACATTAGTGAATACCATTTTCAGGTTCGACGCTGCCGCAGCGCTGACACAGCGCTGACAGCAAGGCGGTTTCCTTAGTGAATAACACTGCTGTCTTTGTCAGTCCGATGATGTCTTCTTTAGAGTGACAGAGGTTGGTGTTTCGATGTTTGCGCCCTTAGACTTAGACATGCTGATCGTCGAATTTCTAATTCTCTTCTTTGCGACACACTAGAGTTTCGTCGTGGCCGTGGGCCGTAGACGAAAGAGTCCCCAAGCGAAACCGGGTGGTCAGGTTACCTCGTAGGTTACGCTTACGAGCAAAATAATTTTGATCATATAATATCAAAGAGGCATACCGTAGGCGTAGGCGTCGAACGTCTACTGGAAACGGTATGTAATTGCTTGCCTCCAGGCCTACTACTGGGAACTTCGAAAATCGAAAATTTTAGGATTTTTCTCCGTCACTGCAACGAAGGCGTCATTAGAGTAAGAATGGTAAGATAGACAAATCCTCGACATTTTCGGATTTCGAAGTTTGCGGTAGGACCGCAAGCTCGTTTGCCACCGTCGGTATAGTGGTTATAAAATAAAAAACAAATTGCATAAATGTACTGAGATCGCGAAACGGCTGGTTGACGTAGGTAAAGACCGAAGAGCTGGCGACTTCCTCGCACAACACATCAGTATTGCGATACAGCGAGGAAATGTCGCCAGCATTCTCGGTACAATGCCACAAGGGCCAATCTTAGATATAGGTTACGTTAAGTAGATTAGTTAGATTTAATCTATGTACATAAATTGTAGTTAATACATAGATATTTATATTGAAAAAAAAAGTGTACCTACTTGAAAGAATTTTACATACATCAACTACGCAACTAAACAAATGCGTACCTATGTGAATTTGAACCTATATACTGTAGATTCGATGTAGTTGTAGAACTACATCCATTAACTCATCTGCATTTTGAACCCAATGAGACAGAGCTCGATAACATGAGGTTAGCACAAACGCGGAACACAAACCAAGATTCTTAAAATCTTCTGTCGTCGCAGACTTACTGGGTACCTACCGCGAATTTCGTAATTCGTAAATTTCGAAATTAAAATCTAGTGTGAAATAGAAATACAACTGCACCGGATTTTTTTTAATATACTGAGTCGAGACAGCAACTAAAAGCGTGACAGAGAGTGGTATCAAACAAGACAACGAAAAGAATTTTGACCCAATTATGTTCCGACGAATTATCTACAGCATAAAATTCATATTTTAACAATATCCGGGGCGCGTAAACTTACGTTTAATATTACCCTGACGTTTCGGGAATGGACCACGGGTGTAACGTCATCCCCGAAACGTCAAGATAATATTAAACGTAAGTTAACGCGATTAAGTACGTTGTCGTTAAAATATGAGTTATAATCGTGAAAGTTAAAATCAAAATATCATAAGCTTCACCCAATTCAACACTGCAGATTTTAATGTAATTTATTTATTTACGAATTCAAGACGCTCAGTAACAGACAGCTCTTAAATGACATTGCGAAAACTTTTATGAATTTAATAGACAAAATATCATTTGAATACTTAATGGCGAAAATCTATTTTCTTCTCTACCTCACATTCCACCAATACAATACCACTCTAACTAGGTACCTACTACTTAAAATTCTATCCATCTTTATACTAGAATACAATTAATTCATTAAAATGTTCTTAATTCAATATTGTTTTACCGATAGAAGCGTGAAATCAATATTATATTATAAATGCGGTAATTATGGTAGGTATTCATCGTAAATACTTATCCGTATTTACCCACTCCTTAATATCCAAATATCTGATTTCGAAAATAAATTTAATAGAAAAAAATATATGTCTGATACAGTTGTAAGGTTCAAAATCAATGCATTAAATTTCAATAAAAAGCTTGAAATACCTATTTTCATACTTACGCATGTATAACCCTTGATTTTAAAACAATAGGGATGTCCTGATAAGTGCAATCTCAGATATCGATGCAGATACGACCAGCGTGTACCAATCGTGTAATAAAGATAAGATAATCGATAAAAGGATTTACTGACCGGTGTCAATTTAAAGGTGTTGTAAATTCAGTGATAACATGAAACAAATTTTTATCAATTCTTTACTCACTTACAATGAGCTTTCTTAACTGTAGTTCATACGTGTTTATTTACTTATTGACTATAATATTTTCATTTGTGTCAATTTTTTTTTTTTTTCAAATGTTAGTACCTATATGATTAAAAATAGCACTTACCTTAAATACAGAAGGGTCACCTGCTAACACGATTATTCCTGGATTTTCAATTTATTAAAAAAACCGGTGTCCACTCAGCTACAAGATTCGTTCTCCATATTTACACAAAACACACACAAAAATTCACAATAATTAGTTCATAAAAAATAAACGTCAATAAAAAATACTGGCAGTTTTCGCGAGCCGTTTAAAAAAGAAAAAAGTTGCGAATTCGTAAATCGAACGCGTGCGCCTGCGCGTGAGTTTCCTCGCCGCACTCGGATGTGGTCCGTGTGTGACTGTAAACCCATCTCGCACTTCACGAAGAAGATACGCCGTGCGTCTCGCTCGCGCCAGGCGCCGGCTTATATCGTTGCGCCGTTCACTCTTATTATCAGAGGTTAAGCTCTGCTCATCTGTCAGTTGGCACGAGGCGACCGGGTGGGAAGGTCGCGTCCGATAGTCCCGTTACTTTCTCTACCATAATGCACGTCTATGACGTTTGGCGTCCGTTACATTTTCATGCACCAAACTAATTCTGAGTTTTGTCATTAAATAACAAGATTAATCACATTTTTAATTAGTTCACAAAATATCGACATTTATAAATGAAACGTATAAATAATAAGAAAAAAATATGTAGGTCAAAGTTTAAATGAATATCAACCGATCGTAAATTCGCATTTATGATCTACATAACCGCTCCAAATTTCGTCCGGTCGTCAGCCAATCCGGCGGTCGCGAAATGACAAGCACGCTAGATCATTTAGATCATTCGGCGCGCGCGCACGCTATTGGCGTTTCACGCACAAACCACGCCCGGTACCGTTATAGGGGGGCATTGACTTAAAGTGGGGATTTGGATCAATCTCATAAGTGGTGGGGTGACATTGGTAATTGTGAGATGTTGATTGGGTTTTAATGAGAGCGGTCACACCCTGTAGAATGTATGCGGTATTGTTGTGTATCGACGGCATTATTGCTGCATGCGTGCAAGTATTGGGTATATTGAAAATACTTTACTTTCAACAGTTTTTCTCAAATTTAAATTCCTGATTATTTATTTAAAACGTCAAAAAAAATTGCATTGTTAGTTTGGGCAATTACTTAAAATTAATTAGGTTAGGGCCCAATCACTATAAAATAAAATAATACCTATATGTGTAACACGCTTACAACTAAAATACTAGGCCGTCTAAATCCACCATTTCTCAACATCTGTTGCCGCCACATGCAGATCATTCCAGTATTTGAATTTATGAAGGTACCATCTATCTAATAAATCTATCAAAGTAAATTCGACTCTCAATCTCTCAATTAAATATCCATGTATGAGTGCATTGCCATCTAACAAACAGGTACTTTTGTTATTATATTTCCATATTACCTAGTTTACCGTCACCGTCATTCTTAATTAGATTCCCTCTTTAATAAGTGCGTATATGTAAATATAATTATGAACGTGTACCAATTTTTAACATCAGCGATTATATGTATTGGATAGTCAAATTTGGAATAAGGTATCCACTTTCTTACCTAAACGACTTATCTTCATTTCATCGCGCAATCTATACTTATGCCTACAAAATACTACCAAAACTAGTTTTCCTAGTGAATGTAGTAACATCGCATGCATTATACCCGTACCTAATAGGTAGCTCTGCCTAGTTTCCTTATTTTAAGCAGATATTGATGACCTACATATAAAATAAGTTATTAAAATGACGCCACTGCGCTAACTTAATGTTTTCATGTCGCAATAAAGTCGTAAACAATAATGAATGGAAATAAATGCATTTTGTTGGACGCTTTAGGGTTCAAATGTCATCGCAAACATACAAAACAACTGAAGATTCATCGTCAAAACAAAACAAACATCTTGAGAGAACGTTACGAAAAATTTCGCACAGTTTTGGTACGTTTTAAGATTCAAAATGGCGGTATTAATTGTTAGACTTAGAGTGTTTGAGGTTTTAGCTCATGCTATGTCAATTTTAGTGCAAACAGAAAGTACCCATACATTGTTAACCAAAGGAGTTTTGTATGTGCATTAATATTTGTGTGTTGTGACGTTACATCAAACATGGGATATTCTTTCACAAATCGACCTAAAATACAGGTAAAAATACACATTTACAACAATTTAGACAAGTACAAAGCCCAACTTATCCCTCTATCGGTAACGTTTGGTTTTATTATCAAACCGCGATTAGAATGGGATTCGGAAGTACTGTTGACACAACAGTGTACTAGTCAATCAAGGATATATTCACAGTTATATTTAGATATTCATAGTTTTCGTGCAGAGACTTACAGACATTAGATTAATTAATCACTCACTACATCTATAAACAACTCTTTTCTAGATAAAATTTTGTGTCATTTGTTGTGTCAACAGTACTTTCGAATCCCTTTCTCATTCCGGTTTGATAATACTCGAAACGAGTACGTAAAGCAGCCATGTTTTCAGTTTTTCCCGTTTAAAGCTAAATATAACTTTTTTTAAGCTTTCCATTAGAACTTTGACAAGTCCGAATCAAATCCGTAAATATTGACCCCCTTACTCAAAAAAGTCTCCTAAGCAAGCCGCTAAGTATTGTAAGTACCTACATCCCATCCTTTCGCTACACGCATTGTTAAAACCCAAAGGAAAAAACAATATTTAGCGGCTTTAGGAGAAGAAATACTGTTTATTTCTTAGCCAATTCACAAAGTATGAACAGATCTAAAATGTTTCATCAATATGTATTTCCAGAAATTTAGGCAGTAAATTTTTATTCTAAAACGTTATTAGTACGATGTAAAACGGAGTGTAATTTGATGGAATGTCTCGATGTGCCAAGTAGCATCACGTAGTTTACTTTAAACTAAACCTCCTTAAAAACAACAGAAACAGAAAACACACTGTCAAATCATTTATGCATGACAGTAAGTGAATTCAAGTACCTACTAGTGTTATGTGGCAGCGCAAGAGGTCACGTGAGGTTAGGAGGATTGCGTTTAGGGCCGAGTCGCCGACTCTAGGCTGGGTCCCAACTAGCTCGATAGAACCAAATGGTTTCCAATTTTACATAAACCGCGTGATTTACTATACTCTAAGAATTTATTAGGAAATAAGAACATTCTCATTACCACTTAGATGATTGGCGGTGGGCAAATCTGTGTTTCTAGAAAGTTCCTCGCGTAGTTAAATTATGAAATCAGCAGTCGTCTGGGTCTTTTCGGCTAGATGTTTACTTATTTTTTTCCAGGGTAGGTAAATTGTATGATTCCCTCGTTATAGTCACGAGCTGTGATACTAGAAAGTTTTTAAATTTTCTCAAGTTCAACTTGTCCCTCCAATTTATAACCGCCTTAAAATATATTTGAAAGGATTATACGGGACGAAAAAAATTGACTAGGACGCTTTTTATCTCCCAGTAGAAGCAAAAGACCTCTTCATTCATAGGTATCAGCTGATAGACATCCATCGCTAGTTTGAATTATTGATGATGAAATTGATGAATGAAAAAAATACAAAAAAATCCTCTTCAGTTTATTATCACGATTCAGATTCCCTGTTGAACTGACACAACTTTCAGTAAAAGAGTGTATGAGCTCTTTTCAAAAGCCAGCTATGAACTTTTGATGCTTTATAGGTTTCGGACGGGACGGACCGCTAGTTGTGGAGATCCTTGACGGAGACCATCATCCAGCAGTGGACATCTTTCGGTTGAATCTCCACGGGCGAAGGTAATTGCTTAACATATATTTTTTTACACTTTAGCATAATATAACATATATTTTTTATTTTTTACAGTGTTTTGATTTCTACGCTTCTGAATTTTTCATTTATAACTTTAATTTTAGCTTATGAGTTTACATTAGAATGTATAATTCTAATAAGATAAAATAAAATTCTACCACTCGTGCAGTCCAATTGGTTGGGTTGGATGTAGTACCCCATTGGAACCTTATAGTATAAAGTTTATTAAGTAACTTATTTATAAAGTTACTTTGACAAGTTCACGAATGATCTACGGTCCAAATCGGTTGACTATACATTATACGGTAGACATCTCAATATCATCAGGTGGCTTATGAGTTATGATAGTTCCGTTTTACCTATTTATCGTGCTACGTGCGTCACTTTCGCACTTGTATACTTGTTAGAACGTAACGGCAACGACGACAAACGATTAGACGCGGTACCATCATAAGCCTACAGATAGCCTAAAGAGTCAATCCATTATTATACATTTCCAACAACATTCAATTAAGTATTTAATATCGGTAGCATCGTATGTCAATGTTATGAATTACTTTAAGATACTTTCAGCTCTCATTTGACGGCCACTTCGTTTTGCAATACTAGTCTCATTGATAAAGCACTAAAATTATGTATGGTTCATACTTAATAAGTGTGCAGCTAATAAAGCCTCTGAAGCCCTGCAACTTTAGAGGCGTCATACATTCATTCATACGCATTACCCTTTAAAAACAATTGAATTCGATTTCAATTTAACGGAATAAGCCCCAAGTAGATTGGTAAGTTTCGTGAGTCCGTTGTATGAACACAGCTTTTTACTATTTATTTATTTATTCAATTGGGCGTGTGGTGATGGCAGTAAGAATACATTTGTCACCACCCCAACTCCTCCTGCGGGAGTCGTAAGAGCTAACTAAGGGATTAAAGTGTCACTGACCATTCTTTGATAAAAGATTGATGTTGGACAAAGCCTTCTCCTGTTACCTGTCGGTAAGTGATAGGAGCAAGGAGGTAAACGCCACGCTGGGCATGAGCAAGCAGGTTGGCGCTCGCAGTAGTAAATCCAGTATGAGGATGATGCTTCATCAATCTTTAAAAAACGTGTGGTCAGTGATACTTCAATCCCTTAATTGACTCTTACGACACCCATGGGAAGAGTTTGGCTCGTGACAAATGTATTCTTACAGCCGTCACCATACGGCCTTGCAACGCGATCAAAAGTAACCATTATATCTAATAAGGTATGTAGTCTCTTACTATTATATTTCCTAACCAAAGAGCATATGAGATCTTCCTGAACTACCGTGGCGTTATTCTGATCCTCGTTTCCTATTCAACCATTCTCTATCGACTATAACCTTTCTGTCATACCAAACTGAGGACTTTTTTCTCATACCACTTAATTACTTATTCATTTAAGTCTCGCTATTTGCATAAATCTATTCGCGGCTGCATAAAGCTCATCAAAAGCAGTCGCTTAAGGAATAAGGAGCCCATTATAAAATAGGTCGCTCTCGCAATCTGTCACGGTTTAAGGTTTTATCGCACGGGCCCTACAAATTGCTACGACTCGACGTTTTTTGCTCGGCCGAAACGGGCTGCAGCCTTATTCTGATATCAAACCTTCGTACTGTTTAAACAATTCAAGCGATAAAGATAAAACATTCTTCCATAAATAAGATAGTTGGTGTAGAGGATAATGGATCTCTGCCTGTGAAAATTTCAGATTAAAATTGCAGTGACGAAATTATTTTTATCAATGATCGACATGGTCGTGAACTACTTATAATTAATGAGGCCGTGGATTATATAATTGATTACAGACCGCTTATACATTGGTTTGTCTTTTTGGATAACTCTTTTGCACAATCTAGGGTTAGGTGGCTAAATTGAGTTTAGACGAATAGTGATGTCAAAATGGACATCCAGGGCTACTTGTTAATTGCTAAACCTGAGATCGTGCAGGCTTAGTGCGCTATATGGTATAAGTTAAAAACCAAAATGATAATCCATATATTATTCAGATTTAAATAATACACACTTATACATATATTTTATACAATATACAAATACATAGATAATATTATATTTTAAACTTTATTGCAGATAAATTGTATAGTTAGCAGACTTCTCTATCGATCAGCCACATGGCTCCAAACAGAACCGTCAAAGTTGAACTGATAATGCTTCTAGCGAATCCTTCCGGGTCCCAATCCCGGCGAGGGCATTATATATTATAAACATTGGTCCTTTGGTCATGGTTGTGTACTTATGTATTTTAGTATCTTTATGTTTATATCTATTACATACATCATCGTATAATACCTACATCACAAGCCTTAATTGAGCTAAACGTGGAACTAGATCGATTTGTGTCAATGTCCCAAGATATATTTTTTTCCTAACTAGTGCGGAAAAGTAAACTTTGCGTGCGTAAAATTCTCTTTTTGAGGCACAAAAAGACGTTCGATACACGTGTAAAAACTTCTTTTTAACTCGGGTGATTGTCGCCCTCGTTTCACTCGGGCCCCAACTTTCATCCTCGTGCAAAAAAAAAAAATTTTGCACTTGTATCGAAATGTACTAAGGTCAGTGCGGCTAAGTCCGGCGCATATTTTATTTTGAAGGAAAGTCCGTCTTATGAGTCTTAAACTGTTCAATTAGAGTCGGAAATCAGTTGGTAGACGGACTTTCCTGATAGACGGGCTTACCCACATTGACCTTATTGAGTATTTAGTCAAATTTCAATGCTGTCTGAATGCGTTTTTAGAACATCTTATTAGAAAATAAATTATTCTCATATATACATTCTCACCATTCCGATCAGAATATGGACGTTCGAATAAGCATGCAGGGTGTCAACTAACAGGATTTATTGTGATAGCGTGCAGAGACAGTCTACGAAATACTAACGCCAAGTTGTGGACCCTCATATCCAATAATATGTACCTACACAACTTTACATCGTACTCCGGGACAGAGTTGGGCAAAAAGTAATATGATTACTCCTTCCGATTACTTTTGTAGTACACATACAAAAGTTGTAATATATATTACAAAGTACACATACAGAAGTAATCATATTACTTTTTGCACAACTCTGCTCCGGGAACGTAAGAAAAGTGGGGAGTTAATGTGTATGTTTTTAGAATAGTGTAGGTAGGTACCACGAGTATAACTTAGATAAAGTTTAAACATTAGTTGTATAATATTTTTTATATAAAAAATATCATCTATAGGAATATTTTACACAAATCGACCGAGTTTTAATAGTTAGATACAAATTAATAATAACATAGTCAAATACTTAAATAAATAAAGTAAAGAAACTATCATGATAAAATAACAAATATTTGTGATAAGCACACAAATAAGTAGCCCCACCGGAATTTGAACCTGGGGCCGCCAGCTGCTCACGGGTTTGATTATGAATATTATGATGGAAAAATATAAATTAAGAGATTTCTTACACATACATATTTTCGTCCAATATTCCGCAGTGTTAGAAGATGAAAGTCTTTAATCAGTGTGTGTTGCCAGTGATGACACACGGTACTGAGACGTGGCCGCTTACAATGGGCCTCATAAGAAGGCTCAAAGTCACCCAAAGGGCAATGGAGATGGCTATGCTAGGAGTTTCTCTGCGTGATCGGATTAAAAATGAGACCATCCGCAGCAGAACCAAAGTAACCGAAATAGCTCTCCGAATCGCTAAACTGAAGTGGCAGTGGGCGGGGCACATTGCGCGTAGAACCGATGGCCGTTGGGGCGGGAAGGTTCATGAGTGGCGGCCACGTACCGGAAGACGTAGCGTGGGTAGACCCCCCACAAGGTGGACCGATGACCTGGTGAAGGTCGTAGGAGTCCGCTGGATGCGAGTGGCGCAGGACCGGTCATTGTGGCAATCTTTGGGGGA
Organism: Thaumatotibia leucotreta; assembly: GCA_025490895.1. Lineage (NCBI taxonomy): Eukaryota > Metazoa > Arthropoda > Insecta > Lepidoptera > Tortricidae > Thaumatotibia > Thaumatotibia leucotreta. Next base: position 12,338 of record JALPQI010025426.1, read on the forward strand.
GGCCTATGTTCAGCAGTGGACGTCTTTCGGCTCATATGATGATGATGATGATGAAGAGATTTCCTTATTTTCAAACTTGACTACAATATACACTTGTACAGGTTATATTACTTAAAGATTACTAATTCCAATTGCTTCAACGGTTGGTTTTGATTGTGCTCTTAATACATTGAAGGAAAAAACATAGAAATGAATACTTATTCTACCGTTGTAATTTAATATTAATAATAAACACTGTTTCAGATCTGTCCTTAAACAAACTTAAGACGTCACAGACGCAAGTTCAGTAATAACCTTAAACAGAAAGGAATTGAATATAATTTTCGCTTCTCAAAGATTCACCTACGCCCTTTTGTTACGAGCCAACTTATCAAAACAAATTAATCATTCAAAAGTGCACTTTACTCGTCCAGTATTAGAGCAGATGCAACATTGCACCAGGGCACACG
>JALPQI010025428.1:0-15630 GCA_025490895.1 Thaumatotibia leucotreta
TTCCTATAGCCCCCTACTGCCTAGTATAAGTGGATCTATATGACCGTAGTAAACATGCGCAATCGGAGCTCACATGTTAAATCGGTCGTTCTCATGGGTGACTTTGTAAGCCATTGGCTATATTTAAGTTCCAGAAGTAACTATTCTACGATACGTTTCGACATTGAGTTTTAAATGGTTTCTTTAAGTTAATTTACATTTGGATGCGATTTGTAATCATATTTCCTCGCGATAGTGAGGGGAAAAAAGTTGTATTACACTTGGCGGCAAAGTTTGTTCAACTCTCGTGCCTTGAGACCTTCGCAATGCTCAAGATTCCAGTTTTTGAACCACTCGCTACGCTCGTGGCTCAATTTTGGAATCTTTCGCTAGCTCAGGTCTCAATATTGGCACGACAGTTAAACAACAACTTTGCCCCCTTGTATAATAAATAACTATTTCCTAACTAGTGCGCAAAAACAAACTTTACGCACGCTTCCCGCGCGTTCATTTCTCTTTTTAACGCACTTGTTATGAAAAAAGTCGTTCGATACACGTGTAAAAACTTCTTTTTAACTCGGGTGATTTCACCCTCGTCGAAAAAAAATGTCTAGTAGCACTAGTATCGAAATGTACTATTTTCATTAATGATTTTTTTCATATTTTTTGGACACACGAATCAAAGTTAGAGCGAGGACCCCTCCTCGCTCTATATTTTTTTACTAAATTTTTTTATTCTGGAGCGGTTATCTCCGAAAATGTTGACTTGAGAAAGCTTACATTAAAAGAAAATAAAAAAAATAAAAATATATCATTTTTAGGGTTCCGTAGCCAAAATGGCAAAAACGGAACCATTATAGTTTCCGAGTAAATCGGCTATGACAGACGAACAGACGTACATGGCGAAAATATAAGGGTTTCTAGTTTAATAGGGAACCCTAAAGTGGACTTTTATTTACTGCCTAGTCTTCTATAGAGATTTCCACCCATAAGAAGAAGAACCGGTCTTTTGCTCCTAACGATCACTATTAACGTAGTACCTACTAAGTTCATTTTGAAGTCATATTTTCTTAGCGCTTTCCTTTACGCAATTTTTTGTTTTGTAATATTATTATTAGGGGTTGGAACTATGGGTGCAAACTTAACAAAACTTTAAAATTGACATATGGGAACACTTTAGCCAAGAATAAAATAAGTAAAAAAAGTTTTAAGTTAAACGGTTTTTATTGCACCAAAAACTAGAAAATAAAAATTAGTTGTAACTAACCGTAGATGCTTCTTTCTGTAGATAAGACACGTGAAACTATTATCACTGTAGTCTTCCCAAGTCGGATGCTGAAAGCCATGTTTAGCTTCTATGTCAGTGGATTAAGCGTTAATCGGAAACTTTTACCAAACTGAAATAAAAACGTGGGGCGTACGCAATTGTGATTAAGTCACTACAGATATTTAAGAACACACATAGAAATCAAGACAATAATAGTGTAATAAGTTTTGTTCTGGCCTTGTTACAAGTTATTTACCTCTGCCGAAGTGTTGGAACAGATAGATGATTAATTACAAAATTAAAGCTAACTACAATTACATATTTTAAACTTTATGATAACGCCCCACGTTTTTATTTTAGTTTGGTAAAAGTTTCCGATTAGGTAACGCTTAATCCACTGACATAGAAGCTAAACATGGCTTTCAGCATCCGACTTGGGAAGACTACAGTGATAATAGTTTCACGTGTCTTATCTACAGAAAGAAGCATCTACGGTTAGTTACAACTAATTTTTATTTTCTAGTTTTTGGTGCAATAAAAACCGTTTAACTTAAAACTTTTTTTACTTATTTTATTTTCAAGTTTTTAGTGCAATTGTTAAGATAATTTCCGATACTATACCTACTTATTCTAGATCAAAGATGTTGCTTGTAATATGCAATACAATTATGCATGCTAACGTTTAACTCTCGCGCTTTAATCACGACACATATGTACACGTAATGGACATTATTCAATGTGTATCGAGAGAGGAATCCCTGCTGAATAGATATTTTTAGAAATCCGACACTAAAAAAATGTCAGCTTGAATGCCTGAAGTGTCTCAAATGGACGTGTTATTCTTACATTATCTTAGATAACAGAGATCTGACAATAAGGAATATATCAATCAATTTGGTTTATTGAGAAAATAAACTTTAAATTTTTATATTGTACACATTATACAAGTCGAATTTCGAGACTATAAAATATAAACTCATACTGTCAGTCGCGACCAACCGGAGGACCGCAGGTCTGACGGAAAGTCGGACGCGAACCGAGGGCCCAAAGGGTCAATCCATGCAGTCTATCAACCGGAGGGCCATAGGCGGTCGACGGTCCGCCCTACGTGAACCACTCACGCTGTCACTCTATCAGCTGGAGGGCCGCAGGGCCGACGGCTCGCCCTACGCGATCCACTCACGCTGTCACTCCATCAGCTGAAGGGCCGCAGGCCCGACGGCCCCCCTATGTGAACCACTCACGCTGTCACTCTATCAGCTGGAGGACCGCAGGCTCGACGGCCCGCCCTACGGGAACCACTCACGCTGTCACTCTATCAGCTGGAGAGCCGCAGGCCCGACGGCTCGCCCTACGCGAATCACTCACGCTGTCAATCTATCAGCTAGAGGGCCGCAGGCCAGACGGCTCGCCCTACGCGAATCACTCACGCTGTCACTCTATCAGCTGGAGGGCCGCAGGCCCGACGGCTCGCCCTAAGCGGTCCACTCACGCTGTCGGTCTATCAGCCGGAGGGCCGCAGGCCCGACGGCTCGCCCTACGCTACGCGATCCACTCACGCTGCCACTGTATCAGCTGGAGCGCCGCAGGCCCGACAGCTCGCCTTACGCAAATCACTCACGCTGTCACTCTATCAGCTGGAGGGCCGCAGGCCCGACGGCTCGTCCTACGCGAATCACTCACGCTGTCACTCTATCAGCTGGAGGGCCGCAGGTCCGACGGCTCGTCCTACGCGAATCACTCACGCTGTCACTCTATCAGCTGGAGGGCCGCAGGTCCGACGGCTCGCCCTACGCGATCCACTCACGCTGTCGGTCTATCAGCCGGAGGGCCGCAGGCCCGACGGCTTGCCCTACGCTACGCGATCCACTCACACTGTCACTCTATCAGCTGGAGGGCCGCAGGCCCGACGGCTTGCCCTACGCGATCCACCCACGCTGTCACTCTATCAGCCGGAGGGCCGCAGGCCCCACGGCTCACCCTACGCGATCCACTCACACTGTCACTCTATCAGCCGGAGGGCCGCAGGCCCGACGGCCAGCCCTACGTGAACCACTCACGCTGTTAGTCTATTAGCCGGACCCAATAGCTCGCCCTACGCGAACTACTTACTCTGTCAGTCTTTTAGACGGAGGGCCGCAGGCCCGACGGCTTGCCCTACGCGAACCCGAAGGCCCGAGGGGTGAACTAACACTATCAATAAGCGGACCGCAGGTCCGGCACCACGTCCTACGCAAACTACCCACGCTGTTAGCGGTTTTGGCACACTAATAGTGGTTATGGTAATATTGCAGTATCAGATTTGAGGATTTGGAAGTGAGTATTTAATGTATATGTTTTTACCCATTAGCTAAAGCATAACTTTAAATTCAACATTTTGGTTAACCTGGCGGTTATGTCAGGCAGTGGCACGTGTCTCAGCAGCATCAGGTTTGAGGAGTTGGGAGTCAGTATTAAATCCGTCTGTATCTTTTCGTCCAATATTCCGCAGGGTTTGAAGACGAAAATCTTTGATCAGTGTATGTTGCTAGTGATGACATACACCGTGGTCGCTCACAATGGGCCTCATAAGATGGCTCAATGTCACCCAAAGGGCAATGGAGAGGGCTATGCTAGGAGTCTCTCTGCGATATCGGATTAGAAATGAGACCATCCGCTGCAGAACCAAAGTAAATGATATTATAGCTTTTCGAATCGCTAAACTGAAGTGGCAGTGGGCGGGGCTTATTGCACGTAGAACCGATGGCCGTTGGGGCGGTAAGGTTCTCGAGTGGCGGTCACGTACCGGAAGGCGCAGCGTGGGTAGGCCCCCCACAAGGTGGACTCATGACCTAGAGAAGGTCGCTGGATGCCGGTGGCACAGGGCCGGTCCTTGTGGCAATCCTTGGGGGAGGCATAAATTCACCAGTGAACGTCTTTCGTCTTATCTGATATGATGATGATGGTAATGAAATCCGTGTGTTTCTACCATATAACTAAAGCAGTACTTCGAAATCTACATATCTGGGGTACTTGTCAGCCTCTGTAGCCTAGTTGGTAGTGACCCTGCCTACGAAGCTGGAGGTTCCGGGTTCGAATCCCGGCGAGGGCAATCTTTGTGTATTTATTTATCACAAATGTTTGTTCCTTGGTCATGGCTGTGTATGTATCTAAGTATCTATACGTACCTATCTATTATATATATCGTCGCCTGGTACCTACAACACAAGCCTTAATTGAGCTTACCGTGGGACTAGGTTGATTTGTGTAAGATGTCCCAAGATATTTATTTATTTATTTATTTATATCGATAAACCTAGCGGTTTTGGCAGGCAGTAACACTGGAGTATCAGATTTGAGGAGTTGGACGTTGGTATTAAATTCGCATGTTTCTACTTAATATCTAAAGAACTTCTTTAAAATCAAGATATCGAGAAAAGATAAACCTTGCGGTTATTGTGGGCAGTACTGAAGCATCAGGGGTGAGGAGTTGGAAGTCAAGATCAGGCTGTTAGTATTTGATTATGCCAAACATGCTATACTTTCATTTTCACGTGGCTAACACTCTCGGTTAAGGTAAGCAGTACGTCTGCAGCATCAGGCTTTGAGAATACAAGGATACAAATATCATAATATTGCATTGTCATGGGGACTTGATAAGAGTTCCAAATTTTATTGATTTCGGTGCAGTAGAAGTGGTCGAGAAATCGATCACAAGATTTGAAGCATCGACGACAGTTGATACGCGGTGAAGTTAATAAAAACCGTTTAAAAATACGAATATTATTGAAAAATCTGTTTCCAATTTTATTCCCTATCTCGGAATCTTAAACTTACAATGTGTGGGTGTGTAGATATATTTTACGGATGTATGTGCTATGTCAAGTCCACTTGAGAAGTTTTGCACCCATAGTTCCGACCGCTAATTATTATCTGAAGCTGCGTTTAAACCAAAAGAGCATTCGCTGTTCTAGCGCCCGTTCTACGAAATCAACCAATCACGTTTTGTGTACCGATCGAATTTCGTGGGAGTTAGAACAGCGAATGCTCTTTTAGTTTGAACGCACCTTCACACCCTTGCACCATTCGGTCGCTAGAACCGCTACCCAATAACGAGGGAAAATCGCCACGTGGAAAACGTTGATTCAATAACCAGTCAATTGTAGGCTTGATAACGCTGCGTATTTCATTATCAATGATTAGAAGTCCATCTGTACTAAATATAAATCATAAATCATGGAGCATTTGTACACTTGTGTACCCTTCAACGGCAAAGTAACACAATATTAACTATAATAATAAAGAAATCGCTGTAACTCGTACTTGGCACGACTTTGTCTAGATTTCATTACTTTTAGAGATAAACAGCTCTATCGAGACTTGGCTAATTATTTACACAATGTTTTTGTTGGGATCTACTCGTATATGAACGAAATTGAAGTACAATTGAAATATTAATACGGGTGCTTTCCTATAACAAACTTTAACCCACTTGTATGTCGGATAAAATCGGATTAACATCAATTTACCCTTCAGCTAAAATCTGTTTTAGTTATTACGGACAATACTTTGATGTGAACTTTGGACAATTTCTCTTTCAATTAAATACCTATTTCAGGAATTACCCGTTGTCAAACTTTTAATTTCATTAAATCTATTGAAAGAGACGAGAAAATTACATAGATTATCAAATCCATTATCGATACCTTTACATCCGATTGTCACATTTTTTTTATATTCGTTAAAAAGTTGCCTTTACGACCATGATATTCTACTATGACTACTACTTGACTGGCAAAAATAGCTAAGCCAAAGGACATAATTATACAAATGACAATCAAGTCATTGATTGTTAATATATCGTATCGTAAAGGAAATTGGCAAATAAAAAAATCGGTTTTATTTATTAATGTGACCGCCTATCAACTGTCTGTATTTGATTCAAATCTTACGATAACTTCTACCGAACGGATTTTCATCAAAATCCGGACGGCGCAGCGTGCGAAGGCCCCCCACAAGGTGAAGCGACGACCTGGTAAAGGTTGCGGGTGTCCAATGGATGCGGACAGCTCACGACCGATCTTTGTGGAACTCTCTGTGGGAGGCCTATGTCCAGCAGTGGACGTCAATTGGCTGATGATGATGAGCCAAATATCAGCATAAATGATGAGTATCATCATCTGGTGATGAGCAAGCTTCGAAGCATTGAACTAGACATGTCGACGAACGGGATACATGAAAATAATGAGATTTCCAGTCTTTACAGTTTACTTGTCTACGCTGTAATATACCCTCGGGAATCAAAAGGTCTATGGGCTAAAAGCACCAATTATGTACCTAGTAAAGTTTTAGCTGTCTATGTCTGTCATACCGATCCTTTAAAATTTCTTGAATAACGCAAAATAAGGAAACGGATTTATGAACAATTTTCAATTTATACAAATTACGTAAGTAAGTACTTTTGAATTGATTCAAACTTACACAAGCTTACTCCTCTCATATATGAGGCACAGGCCTCCTCTCATATATGAGAGATTTTGTTCATTTCCATCATAATAATATTTTAGCTTATATAATGTCCCACTGCTGGGCACAGGCCTCCTCTCATATATGAGAGGGATTGGAATATACATAGTCATATTTCATCATAATAAAATAATAAATGAAGTGTAAGACAACCTTAACAATAACATTAATTTAATTTCAGATGTCCACATATCAAAATAAGTAACCTTATGATTGGTACAGTTAATAATATACAATACACAAATACATTTTTTTAGTAAGTAACTCAATAACAGTAAGACTTAGGACACTACCTGCATAGTTTCTAAGGGAAATTCATTATATTTGACCTAAATTAACTTCCCTTAAATCAAACGAAAAAAAAACATAATTATATCATCGCTTAATAGTACCAACATCACAAGTCTTAATTGAGCTTACCGTAGGACTAATTATGTCGATTTGTGGAAGATTCTCCCATGATATTTACTTATTAGTTTTATTCGTCGTAAAAAAACATACTTGTTTATATTATTATCTGTTTATCTACCAACAAATAGTAACTATCTAAGTAGCTACAGCTACAATTGGCTAAAAAAATCCTAACAATATTATCTTAGTGAACTTAATAATTTAACCAGCTTATACAGCTCTGAACCCCTGAGGACTGTTGTGGGGCAAATTTAGGAGGTCATAAATACTGTTTACAATCCTCCGTCACAGGCCCTGTGGTCCCGAGGGCCGTCTGACCTTCAGACGCACCTGATGGAAAACCGTACTTAGGGGTCTCAGGGTTATTTTTGTATGAGGTTTTGTAGTCGTTGTACGAGAGATGGACAAAATTAGACATCGACATAACTGTTATCGATAAGTCTTATTGTAATGGATAAATCAATTTAATAAATAAAAAAATTGCCGTAGCTTAGAGATTAATTACATGTATGCAAATCCTACTCAAAATGATACATAATTGTTTTCATAACTTGTATTTAGTAGCCATCAAAATTGTAAAGATTAATAAAATATACTCTAACTAAAGCCATAGGAAATGATTAATATAAAATATAAGATATTTAGAACAAAGCCTAGATGGGTCCTGTATTTCTTGGTTACCTGTTTTTGCAGACTAGACATGATATTTCTGTGGACCCTTCAACTGCTGTTTCCTTGATTAAAATTAGCAATTTACTAATCACTACGGACGGACTGCACAAATACGGACACAGGTATTTTGGTATAGGCAAATATGGCAGTTTACAAAAGAAAACGTGTACTTTTAGGTTAGAAAGTTGTTTACTCCCGCGAACACTCAAATTCGCGGTAGGGCCGCTGTATAGGTATTTATTTTATTTATACTATAGAAAGAGATCAAGTTCACTAATGTTATTGAAATTAAATAATTTGAGTGGTACTATATAAACTTGTCTACTACTGACCGATATTCACGTATTATTGCTAAATAACATGGAACGACTTTTTTATTTTTTTTATATTCTGCTTTAATAAGTAATATTTTCAGCCATCAATTTCCAATCTTCGTTCAAATTAATGTTGTTCGTGCTATGTTGTCAGCATCAATCAATTTATCCTTCAGCCTTAACCTACCTACATACAGTCCCTACATCAGTAGGCTTAGCACAGGATCAGTGCGACAATTATGTAGCCGTGAGAGAGACTATCCATCCCTCTTTTATTCATATAGTTGGTAAAAGATGGAAAATCTATCTTGCAGCGACAAACTGACATACCAATCATATGCTAAGCGTACTGGTGGCTTAGGGTGGTCATGCGTTTGTCGTGCTACGCATCTTTTCTTTCGCACTTGCATACTTGTTAGAACGCGACAGCAACGACGACAAAAGTCGGGACTTCATAAGCCTACAGATGTCCCGTAATCGATAACCTTGATCCTTGTCAAGTAGGCATTTTCGTAAGACACTGGAGCTTGCTTACATTCCATTACCTCTCTTTGTACCCATTTCCTCCAATATGTTTAAGAGGCGATATATTAAATTTGCAATTTACTCTCGTGTGTGGCTGCTTGTAAGACGGTTTACTGAAAAATTGGCGCTAATTTTGTAACACTTGTCTGTGAACAAAAACAAACAATGTTAGAAATAAATAAAAAATATTATTCGGTTACCGCGTTACGGATTGGAAACGGATTAATACTTTTGTATTTCCATAGTTGTAGGCAGGGACCGAAACCGGTATTTTCTCTATACAAAAAGAACGGTTCCTTTTTGATCTTCGGTATATACATTCTCAGTTGATGGAGTAATTTAAAAATATGATATGTATTGTAAATTACATAAAATATTGAATGGTACATAAAGAGTATGAAACATTTTAAAATATTAGGCTATTTCGAGGTATTTGTAAAATAACGGTTCCGGTCCCTGGTTGTAGGTACCCGTTTCCAAAGTTTTGAGTTCTATTTGAACCCACCCGCGAAAGGGTCCGTACCATTATCTATACGACAATCAACGATAGATGCTATTTAAAACGGCCAAATAAATAATGTGAATGCTTGCCTCCTTAAATATTACCGGAATTTAAAACACATGGCCAGTGAGTATTTCAACTGTCCCTATTACCATTCATAAGATACAGCACGGAGACCAGGGACCGGAACCGTTATTTTCTCTATACAAAAAGAACGGCTCTGTTTTCGTTCTTTTTCGTTCTTCGGTATATACATTGTAAGTTAATCTAATTTAAAAATATGATATTGTAAATTACATAACATAATTATTGAGTAGTACATAAAGAGTATAAAACATTTTAAAATATTGGGCTGTTTCGAGGTTTTTATAAAATACCGGTTCTAGTCCCTGCCGAAGACACCAACAACCTTAGAAGTGTTACTAAGATATCTATCAAAAAATCATATATCTCCAATGGAGATGTGACATTCATTCCAATTAACTTACAAAATATGCCATGTTTTTACATCAGCACTAATAAATCTCTAAGGCTACTAGCCAAAGCAAATGAATGACAAAATAGATAAATGAGTCCACTTGATTCAGTAGCTTAGCCGCGAAGTGATTTCTGGCTTGGCTACGGCTAAATGGAATGGTAGTTGAAATACTAGCTGTCCAAATCATCTGCTGCCGAGATTTGTAATCTGGTAGCTAGGGTTGAAGCAAATTTTAATATACTAATATGTAGGTAGGCACTTAAACTTTATTGTAAGGTAGAACTAACTTTTTCGCAGATTTTTTTCTTTCCCGCTTTTTGGGCAGTATGGTTAAGTGCTTTCGCCTGTCCAAAAATACTAAAATTAATAATATTTAAAACCATGCATATTTTTCCTTATATCTTGTATTTAGGACCCATCGATCAAAAGAACAAAGACTAATAAAACGCCATAGGAAATAATTAATATGAAGTATTAGATATTTTTAAAACGCCTAATCGGTTCCAGTTATTCAGGGTTACCTGATTTTACGAAGTTAATATCTTTATGAGAATAAGACGTACTCATCGATAACAGTTTTGTCGATGTTTAATTCTGTCAATCTCTCGTTCCTGCTAGAAAAATTGCTAGGTATAGTCATCATAGTGTACACATTACTGCGATCGCCAATCCGCTTGCCCAGTGGCGATTATGGGCATTTACCTGCTAATGCGTCTATACGCAAATACGCATAGGTAATAAAAGAGGCCGACGTCCACTATGTCCAGCTTTCAGCAATGGACAATCATAGGCTGATGATGATGATTATATTGAAAGAGATAGATAAATAAAATATTTTAAAAATAAAAATAAAACCGCCTTCAAAAATTCGCCCGAACTAAAAAGTTAAAAACAATTTTGGTTACTACTTCTTAGGATTTCCTACCCAAACCTTTAAACCTTTTACCCTATTCATTGAAATAAAACATTATGGCTAGGTACCCTACAGATTTCTTAGAAGTCGGTGCCAAGCCGAATGCGTTCATAGGTATATATTAGATAGAGCTTTGTAACTTACTGTCACTCCGATTACGCTTTTATCAACAGAATGGTCTGCCTCAGTCATTTTCATGAAAGCATAACCGGAGTGACAGTATATTACAAAGCTCTATCAAATACATGTAAGTACTCGCAAAGTGAACATATTTGGCTTGGCACCGACTTCTAAGAAATCTGTAGGGTACCTAGCCATAATGTTTTATTTCAATGAATAGGGTAAAAGGTTTAAAGGTTTGGGTAGGAAATCCTAAGAAGTAGTAACCAAAATTGTTTTTAACTTTTTAGTTCGGGCGAATTTTTGAAGGCGGTTTTATTTTTATTTTTAAAATATTTTATTTTTTGCTTTTTAGTAGTGTAAATATAAAATCGTTATTCAGTATGCTCTAAATACTTACAATTAGAATGTACTGCACTGTAGTAGGCCATAAAACCTGAACTGGCGAACTTATATGAATACAAAAACAATTTCAAAGGTAACAGACTTAGCATGCCAATATTATTTAAAGAATCACTAACCGCTAACCGACATGTCATAACTACTAAGCAAACACTTGAATAGATCTCGAAAATGTATGACATTTGTTATATATACAAAGAATGATCCTCCAACCCCTAATCGTTAAGGAGTTATTCCTTTCCTCATCAGCTCATCAAAATGAGACTATGACCACCTAAAGGCAAATACTCGAATAGCCTCCAAAATATATGAAATATGTTATATTTAAAGAATTATCCCCCAACTCCTAATCTCCAAGGAGTTGTACCTTACATCATCAGCTCACCAACATGAAAGGATGACCACCTAAAGGCAAATACTCAAATAGCTTCCAAAATACACGAAATATGTTATACTTAAAGAATTATCCCCCAACTCCTAATTGCTAAAGAGTTGTACCTTCCATCATCAGATCACCAATTTAAGATGTTCATGACTAGATGCAAATACTTGATTAGTCTTCGAAAATAAATGAAAAATGTCATGTGTGCCTACAACATTTGAAGAGTTCCCTCGATTTCTCCAGGATCCCATCATCAGATCTGGATTCGGTGACAATGGGACCAACTAGAAGGTATACCCTTTCAAACAAAAAAAGAATATTTGAAATCGGTCCACGCGTCTTCGAGTAATCGGGGAACATACATAAAAAAAAAAAAAAGATTTCGACGAATTGTTAACCTCCTCCTTTTTGAAGTCGGTTAAAAAAAAAATGGGGACCTACTACGAAGGTTTCTAAGTCGAATGACGAATCGATGTATGTAGGTAGGTACTTAAACTTTATTGTAAAGTAGAACTAACTTTTCGCCGACTGTAATAACCTTCTCCGGCGTTACTCAAAATGTACTTGACCTAGGAATTAATCCATGAGTTGCTAAATAATGTCGATTATATAATTATCGGATAAAATATTAACGAGCTCAGCAGTGACTCAAGGGACGCAAATATCAACTTCGTTCCCCTGACTTTAAAAATATATATTTTAATCAGCAAGTTAAAGTCAATTTTCTTTTCGACGAAATCTTTGAACCGCCCCTAATTTTTTGCATGCCATGAATTGTCTGGCTTTAAAAGCGTTTCTCATTTACCTAAGCGATATCGTCAAATTGGATGAAAAATCTGTCGTATGTGCTAACATTCACAACCACATCCAGCAAGTTAGTAACACAGTCAGACCAGTATTAGGCTGAAAACAGCAGCCCTAGCGCGAACTCTTTTGTTATTTGAAATAGGCTTACTCATGACCACTGACTAGCCACGTGGCCCTGAGTTTGCCCAGAAGGTGCCTATTCACCCTTGACTTGAAGGTTGACGGATTAATGATCTCGGAAATAAATATCTTAAATGATCTCTGTTACTTTAACGAAAGCGTCATTAGAATGACAGAGAAAAATTCTCGAAACTTGCGCATTTCGAAGTTCGCGGTAGGGTTCGACTGGCGATCGGCACCGACATCGGCTGGATGTGACGTAGCTATGTAGCTTATCAGCGTTTATCAGTGCTGCTTTGTATTCGTCATACATTTTGATATGCTCAATATCAGTAGGGAGACCGTGAACTCCAAAATTCGCAAATTTCGATCATCCGTCCCTGTCACACGAATGACGCCTTTTTTTAGAGTGACAAAGATAAATCCTCGAAATTTACGGATTTCTAAATTCGTCAGTCTGCCGCCAGTCGTCGTGTTTCCAGTCTAAGGAAATTGGTTAGACCTTTAAAGACGATACAGTCAATCACTAAAAACGCACCAAGGCAGTGACGTGCGCTGAAAGTTAGCAGAGGAGTTTGCCCAGCAGAAGAACACATCGCATCATCAGCCTCTTTTAGCCAAGTCTAGCTGGACGTAGGCCTAACTTATTATGCGTATGGATGCAGACCATAATTTCCACGCTGGGCAAGCAAGCCGACGATCGACGAGTGTGTCGATTATGATGTTGCTGCTGCTAGTCATCAATCATCTATAATTTCTACAAACGAATGTTCATTGACATTTCAATCCCTCCGCCGATGTTTACGACACTCACGGGAAGAGCTGGGGTGGTGACAAATGTATCGTTATTAACGTTACGACACTGCAAACATACATGCGATATGTTATTTCTTTAAATTTATATAAATATAAACAGGGTGCAACAAACATAGTGATGACCTGATGAATGAGAATACATAACTGAATGAGCCAATAAGGTAGGGCTGAGTATAAATTAATTGACTGGGAATAAAATATTTGCTCTACTATATGCATGGAGGGAAAGCAATATTTACGTTTGTATGAAGTAACAGCAGCATTTATTTTCTCGGTCAAGTTCTACTGGCGGTCTGGCGCTGATCACTCGAATGTCTCGCGTTCGTGCAATTGGAACACAGAACCTGATCACAAAAGGAAAACGTTCCATATCACTTACTTCGTAATGTGATTGAGTATTCTTTGCAGGTGGATATTTATTGGTTCTGATTTAAACTCAGCCGCGTCGATATTGATAGGTTAGGCTTCGGGCACCTTGTTTTCCATGCAGGTTATATTTTCTACGAGGAATAATATTTTCTGTTGTCAGTCAGATATCATTTCTACGTCGTTCATTATTTCATTAAGCAAGATATGTTTTCAAGATGGCTTCAGGTAAATTTTGTCATTGAGATCAAGATACGAAGACATGTGAAACATTAACAAACCACTGCCAAAATGTCACTAGAGACTATGTACATATTATACGCTCACACTATTTTAATCCTGGTTGTGAGTAAGGTAACTATTACTAGGTATAAGTACCTACCTGCTGGTCCACTTGTCTGTTTTTCCGTGGACAAAACATCTAATACTAAATCATCTTTTTAAGCAGTACATAGGTACCGTCAACCGGGGTCAATGGGGACAATTTTGAACTTTGAGTAAGATTTTAACGGAATATTTCCATGAACGAGCTCAATGTTATGGTTTCAAAACTTTAATCTTATGTTAGAGATCCTATTTATGATAGTTTTATTACGATAGAATCAATCTAAACCCCCTTTTTTTCAAAAAAACCGGCCGTCCCTATTCAGGCTGCATACGGTGTCAATAGCAACGAATAAGGGACCAATAGGGAAAAATGGCTAGGGTTGTCACAAAAATAATAAGCTACAGGTAGGTACCTAGGTACCTTTCTACCCAGTAAGTAGGTATTGCAAAACTTACAATAACTATGGAAATAGGATGGCATATGATTCATATGAATAAAAATACCTGCATTTAACAAAGCTTTTATTTATAATGTACTTGTGGGTAATCACTGTAGGTAATCATTCATAATCATCATCATCATCATCATCAGCCTATGATAGTCCACTGTTGGACGCAGGCCTCTCCTATTAACTATGCGTATAGACACATTAGGAGGTAAATGCCCATAATCGCCACGCTGGGCAAGCGGATTGGCGATCGCAGTAATGTGTCCAATATGATGACGCTGCTGCCCATCATCAATCTTTTATCAAATAATGGTCAGTGACACTCATAATACGGGTAACAAAAATTGTTTAATAATTTGTAGCAAATAAAAACACCTTCTAAAACAACAAGTTATAATAACAAGGCTGAGCTGCCAAAATTAATACAAGAAAGTAATATAATATGGGTAAGAGGCGTAGGAACTAATTTTTACGAAAGCAACTGCCTTCAAATTTAGAGGGTAAAAATAACCTAATCAGGATTAATCCGGTTTCCTCACTATGTTTTCCTTAACGTAAAAAAACGAATTACTTAATAAAAAAAACTTAAAGCCAGTGTCAGCAAACCTTCTGAAATTCACTCATTTAAATGTTGGTTAAAGAAGTCAATTGGTTGTAGGTGTTGGTTAAAGTAAGTAAATTGGTAGTAGGTATGTACCTACTTATGTACTTAAAACACGAAACATATGTTCATTTAATCATAAAAAATATTTTGGCAGCCCTGTCCCAATACACCCTTTATCGTCCTTATTTGAACTAATTACGTCCCTATTAACTGTCAAAGCCGACCCGATCCACCCCTCAAGCCGTCCCTATCGACCCCCAAAGCGTCCCTATAAACCTCTGTTTTTTCTCAAAACTTCCTTATGTTTTGTTTTCGCACTTTTGGTATTGAAACAAAGATAATTTCAACTTACCGTGACATAAACACCTTCTTTAATACACGGTTAATCGATTTATAACTGCCGGCATTGCTTAACTTGTTTAAAAACATAATTTTTTTAAAGACTCCCGGAGCACATTTGAACGGGTCACTGGCGACGTCAACTTCGAACTGTTAGTTCGACCACCTACCGCTACCTTCGTGCCTGTCCAGTGTTGCCATTGGCATCAGTATATAATCTACTTTCATTTGGTAACGCACAAGCAAATGCGTGTGGAGAAGTTTTAAAGATATTATGAAGTAAATGTCGTTTCCGGTTTTTGTCCCTATTCACCTCGCCATCCCTATGCACC
>JALPQI010025429.1:0-20674 GCA_025490895.1 Thaumatotibia leucotreta
GCCAAATATAACCAACCCGTATGCAGTCAGCAGCAGATATGGCTTAGCGGCTAGGGTATTCACAGTGATCTTAACACTCTTATAGTCTTAATAATAAGGTAGTGCCAAGTTCATTTTGAACAGCCTGCCCGCTTAGCAATATCTGCTGCTGGCGGTACTGTGCAAGGAGAGCCAAGACAGGCCAAACAAATTTATCCAAATCCAAGCTGAGACCTACCGCAGTAAACAACTCTCGGTTGATATTAGTGAAGCCATCCAGGTTCATGATAGGAGGGTTCTTGGCTATGGCCACGAGGAACATTTCCACCTCTCGCTGCGTGCTGTGGTCGATGGCTCCCAGGTTCACGTTTAGGAGCCGAACTTGGAATTCGTGGCCCACCTTGAAAATTCGAATGTTTCATTTTAGTAGGTATAGGTATTAGAATCCTGCCGTGTGGTGTCAGTAAGAATACATTTGTCACCACCCCGACTCCTCCCGCGGGTGTCGTAAGAGTCGACTAAGGGATTGAAGTGTCACTTACCATGCTTTGATTAAAAAATTGATGATGGGCAGCAGCGTCATCATAGTGGACACATTATCGCCAATCCGCTTGCCCAGCGTGGCGATCATGGGCATTTACCTCCAAATGCTGCTATACGCATAGTTAATAGGAGAGGCCTACGTCCAGCAGTGGACTATCATAGGCTGATGATGTGAGGTATTAGAATTCAGCGTCAAGTTTAATAAGTTAGCGAAGCCTTATACTTGTATAAGGGTCACACAATTTCTTAAAATATTCGCTCGATTGTTAATCATTTGTGATATGTAAAAATATGTTTCTGTGTCACAAATTGATGGAAAGTTTTCAACATTGGAAACGTTTACATATTATTTTTTTAGATAGTTTCCAAAATGGAAACTTTCATCCATTCTTAATTATTAAATATAGTATTTTTTTTAATAGTTCTACGTACTTAATTTTAAATGCAGCATTATCAATACTTAACTATTCCGTTTGTCACGGTCTTTGGGGGCCGCCCAAGGTGAAAATCATCAACGTCCATTGAACTAAAATATGCAAAGCAAAGACAGATGAAATCTGTAAACTAAATACAAGCTGTACCTACAAGATGAACGAAGTGCTGAACTGAATGGTTAATGAATGTTGAAACAAACGTTTGGTTTTTGTTTTTCATAACTAATTTAAAAGAAAAATTTTCACCTACCTTTCTTGATGCATGATACGCCTCATTGCATATAATAAACAACAAAGTCATGCAGTACCCGACAATAACAAACAAGCCCATCTCTTTGTAACTCAAGCCGTGCTCTAATATCTCTGAGAGCGCGCCGTACAGCGAAATGGTGGTTGTGAAAAATATGACCATGCAATAAATGCCGTACATGTTGGAGTACGCCCGTCCTGTGAACAAGAGTTTGCATAATTTTGAGGATTTTACAGTTTTCGCTGGAATATGTTTTATTTTTGGCAGAGATTTTGTAGGAAGATATAAAAGAGAGTTATACATTTACGAGAGTGTGTGTATATTGCAATCGAGTGCGTAGATTATGTTGGTGCTAATATAGATTTATATGCAATGTAAATAGTACCTATATTTTTTTCATTTTGTTCTTTGATAATGTATCATTTCACGTGTTAATATCTACCTATTAGCTTGGTAAAAAGCTGCCACCTACTGTAATCCACTTTACAATGTAAGAAAAAAGAAAAAAAATACTTCTACGAGATTCAAACTCCCGGCCTTTAGAAAACTAGTTACTATCGATCATCTTCGCAATACATTTAATTCGGGTGCGTACCGAAATGAATACAAACTTTTTGCATAATTTCAGTTTACAAATGTTCAAAACGTGTAAAATCGTTTAAAATAATACGCAAAGTGTATATTTACAATTAGTATAAGCTAAAATTAACATAACATACATTAAACATACCACCGTTTCATATATCAGACATTTTAACTAATTCTGTTTCATATAATCTTCATAACAAATACTAATTAAAATAAAATATACATTAACGACTGAAATAACTACGTAAATAAATCTCTCAGAAATAAATAGAGCCAGAAAAGGTAGGTTAAGTTAGAGCGGCGATCTCCGTAGAAATAAACTGCTACCCATAATGGGTAAGGTTAGGTTAGAACTGCGACCCCCACGGAAATTAACTGCTACCAGAAAAGTAGGCTAGGTTAGGTTAGAACTGCGACCCATGTAGAAATAAATTGCTACCAGAAAAGTAGGTTAGGTTCGAACTAGGACCCCCACTAATATAAACTGATACCAGAAAAGTAGATTAGGTTGGGTTAGAACTGCGACCCTCACTGATATAAACTGATACCAGAAAAGTAGATCAGATTAGGTTAGAACTGCGACCCTACAAAAATTACTGCTACCAAAAAAGTAGGTTAGGTTAGATCTGCGACCCTCACTGATACAAACTGATACCAGAAAAGTAGGTTAGGTTAAGTTAAAACTGCGACCCTGCAGAAATTACTACTACCACAAAAGTAGGTTAGGTTAGGTTAGAACTGCGATCCCCGCAGAAATTACTGCCATCAGAAAAGTATGTTAGGTTAGGTTAGAACTGCGACACCCATATAAATAAACTGCTACTAAAAAAATTTGCTACCCCAAAATATTTTATGAATTACATGAATTATATTTTATTATTATGTCATTGTATTGTTATAGTAAACAATGTTATATGTAAAGTAAATTATACAAAATGAAAATATACATTATGATACTATAGATTTAGTAATTTATACCAATTGTACTTTATACGTTACAAAATTATACAAATTGAATTTATACGTCCTGAATAATATAGCATTAGTTCGTAAACGTTTCATTACTTACCCATTTAATTATTATTATTGTTATTTCCATTTTATGAATAAAAAAACTAATGAAATAATTAATTTACCCTAACCAGTGAATCGCAGGAGGCTGAATTTTACTTTTATTTTTACATTGATAGGTTTGTTTCCCATTTGATCAAAGTAAAAAACTAAATATTTATTTTTCATTGTTATAAAAAGTAATGCTCGGGTTACATTAGAGTAAACAAATGAATCCTGCCCATCAGCGTTTTTTGCCTGGTGCTTGTTATCATTTCATGAAATGGCATAATGCAACTAATGCAAGACGTGCTTAGGTACGGGGCGTTCCACAAAATATTAGTGATACACTGTATCGCAATACGATTACGAGTATCCTAATTGGAATCGTTCAGGTGCCGTGTTATCATTATCACCCATTTGTCAAATATTTCAAAACTCATATTATCGAGTTAAAGAAAAAAATGTCTCTGTCTGCGTTAGATTAGTTGCTAACTTGTTTAAGATGGGCCAGATGACGCGAATGGCTCCTTATTGCATGCCACCTGCCGCAAATGGCCCTGCCGCTTTATCTTCAAGATTACATTTCATGAGAGATTTTGATGGCTGCCATTTGTTCGCCTTATCTCTTATTCATGGAAATTAAGAATTTCAAATGTAGTTCAAAGAAAAGTCGTTCAAACTTTTTTCATCTTCGTAATTACCATCAGAACCAGTATACATATTAAAAGTTCTAGGCCACTAGAGCGTGTGAAGAATGTTGAAACTTAATTTTCAAAGTTTAATTACATTGCGCACATTTTACACACACGACATAGTACTTATATATAAACTATCTACTGAAGAATGTTGATAAGTAAGAACGATATGTAAAAGAGGTGATCTATCTAATTTAAAAAAATATTCGAAGCGCACCGCACAATCTGCTACCTCGTACATATTTTAATATCCATTCACACGGGCTTCAAATATGTTTTTACCCCAACGGGATGCTTCCTGTTAAGAGCAACATTTTCTTAATAATTTCCAACAAAGGATAAGGGGTCCAAATGCACTGCGCAACAGGTTAAAGGGGAGCTGCTATCGTTACCCGGACTAAATGGGAAGGAAGATAGGCCGATAAACTGCAAAATACACCTATACGAGTAATTTGTACATTTACGTTCTGTCGTTTGGGTGTATTTGGAGCCCCTTGGCCTATTTTGAATAATTTGAACTATAAGGAGCGTAAACTTTAGGCCGAGTATTTTATGACATTGTTGCGTCTTTAATACAACTATCCCAAGTATCTTAAAAAGAGCGATTTTATCATCACGTTATTTGATGTCATGTTTATTAAAGAGAATTGCATGTACGAAAATTCAAGGAGTTCTAGTTTCCTCGCGTTTACGTACCCAACTGCTGCATCATGTGTGACAAGTCGACCCAGAGATGGCGGTACTGAGCTAGCATTAATGCAGGATGGTCGGCCTCAAGAGCCTTGTGAAGGTTCTGCGCCAGACCTTTGGATGCTGTTCCGAATGCGTTGCAATTTATGTACCTGAAGACGAATAAAAATTGTGGCTGTACTACGTAAATGGAGTTGTCTTGATTTTACTGTCACTTACCAAGAACCAAGCTCTGATTCTGTAATTATGAAATAGATTGTAAACTAAAGGAATAACCAGTAATGATACAGGAACTACTTTTCTTCAAATATGAAAGCTAAACTTTGGAAACATTTTGTGGTCAATTATATGAAAAGTCTTACTTCTCTTAAAGGTGACAGTTATATGAAAAGCGTACGCTTGGTACTCGTAGTAGACTACTTATGTCAACCTACTTATGTCACATCTACAATGAAAAAAAGTTATACTTACCACAGTGAACAAAAACCATCCAACATGGCTATGATGTGGTAATAAGCTAAAGAGTGCCATAACTCGAAATCATCCTGCAAGTAGTGCTGAGACAAAATTACTGCAAAACTCAGGCCCCAAGAGAAAAAGCACAAACCCCATGTTAGGGAATAAAGATTCGGGAATACTATTGGGGTCCCCGTGATCTTAAGATACTTCAGCTAAAATAGAAATTAAAATGTAGATCAGAAGGTAAGTAATGATACAAATTTATTAAATACAAATACAAACAATATTTGAACAGGTTCTCAAACCAAACTAACTTTAACATTATTCAGCAGATCATTTTTCGTAAGACTCGTGGTTAGCCATTAATATTTTGAATAATATCTTTAATAATGTTGTCTTTTATTGAATCTTTTGGATGTAGACTTAAGTTAGTTACCTTGTTTTATTTATTTTTTATTACTTTTGAAGTCTTTCAATCTTAAATTAAAATATCGCAGAAATTTGTCGAATTAAAAAAAATGTAAATTATAAAAGTAATATTAAATATGTAATACCTGATAGTGAGTCCACATATTTTTAAATATGGCGACTTGTGGGCCATGTCTCCACGATGCAATTGGTAGAAGAAAATGCGGAATAAGAATGCTCAAAAAGATAATGTTGTAGATCACTTCATCAAAACGCTTGTTCGAACTTTTTTGGAAATTCTCATAGCGCTCTTTACCGACTAAAAAATAAAGCACGTGTTCTTAGCATATTACAGCAGCAGTTAAAGTAATTTCATCAACATAGTTAATAGACCAATCTCAAATGAATTTCAAACTATCCTTTATTTACTGAATTCAATCGTTTATTTCATGTTTAGAACATTGTGGATAAATAATTTTAATGCTGCGAGCGGAGCTGCGAAAATGGATGGCATAATTTTTTTTCAACTAAGTAGCTGTAGAACTCTTATTAAGCCATACATTTTTTTAATTATGATTACGATAGTGTATTTATTTCTACGTATATTTTTTTTATTCAACATAGTTTTATAGTATATACACATAGTTTTATCGTACGTTATTTAAAAAATAATATATATTTTTACCTTTTACTACAATGATTGACTCCAGTGACCATACTAAATAGGCCCAAAATGTTGCTTTCGAAATCCAATTGTAGGTGGTTCGTTTTGTTGTCTGGGCATCTATATAAGTAAGAAATGTATGTTATCACCATTCTAAATATTGAATAGGTAGGTACTCAGCGGTACTTACATACACGGCTTTGGCAAAACAATAATAATTAATGTAATGCGGCAACGCGGCATTAAGGCTTACGTATTTTAAGTTTTGTAATGTAAATAAAGGGAAATAAAGTGAAACATTCCTCGACAAGTTTTTTTTCCTCACGTTACTCGTAAAATTCTACAAGCTTTGTAACTGTTGTAACTCGTGTCAACAGAAATCATAAAACTTGGCTGAGACTTATTAACTTTTTAAGACAAAGTGGGTCGCAGTCGTTGAAATCGTCGATTATATTTTGTAAGCTGTGTTAAGTACATACTACTATATTATCATCATCATCATTTCAGTCCTCCACCAAAGATTGCCACAATAACCGGTCCTGCGCCCTCCACATCCGGCGGACTTCGGCAAACTTCACCGGGTCATCCAGTCCACCTTGTGGGTAAACTATTTGCATAATATTATTATACTATACCAAAATTGAATAGGTAAAGTTTGCTAGATAGGAAATGAAAAACTTGATCAGTTGGCGAAGCATGAAGACATAAATCTAATAGCCCTGCCTATCTTCTAATGATCCCATTTATAAGTAAGTATTATAACTTTGTTTTCAATGGAATGATTTTGTAAGCAATAAATGACTAATAATATACAAAACATATAATTGTATAAGTACTAATTTTTCAATCGTCAGTTAACAGTATTTATCAAATAAATGTGAGCTCTATCGTTTTTTATCTGATGACTTGAGATAAAGATGGTAATAATTTTAAGTAACGGATACTTTTAACACTTTCATTGCGGACAAGTGCTACGCGCTACGCTCGTAGCAGATCTCGTGATTTTTCCGCTTTGTAGCGAAAATGAACCTCCCACAGAGAACTCCCCTCGCGAGTTCCCCGCGCTCAAAGTTTTAACTGAGGATTCCAAAATCAGCCCTAAATAAGCCCTAAATAAAATACATTCGACAACCTTCCACGTTAGACCGTGTACGAAATTTATTTACAAAGTGCAGCAATTATTTTTAAATTCGTAGTTAAACTAGTAATTTTCTAAGTTTGTTCGTATTACAAAATTGAATTTTAATTCTGTATGTTTTCGACTACCAGCGATTTCATAAAAGTCCTATGTCTATTCGCACCTATTCAGTAAAGAGCCATATTATTCGTACCTTTCGGCACCCTCATGATCGGCATGACGCCCATGATCTGGAACAACACCAGCAGACTCTTCGTAGTGATGTAGAAGCTGTCATGTTTGTCCAGGAGCTCGCCATCTTGCGCCGTGATCTGCAGACCTGGCAGCTGGGCAGTTTCTTTGATATCTGTCATATAGGGTTTATTTCTAAACTTTCCGTTAATGATTACGAGTCAGGTGGCCATTTTTCATAGAGAATAATGGAAACATGCCGATATGAAATATTTTTCAAGATATTAAAACTACAGGCAGGATCTTCTTTTAACGCTAAACTATGCAGAATTAAAAAAAATCGTGCGTTCTAGCCTCCTCGCCGCTGTGTAGAGCAAAAAATTCTGTCTTTAAAAAAAATACAAAAGGTGGGAATAAATGGGTGGGAAAAAAATACAAAAGTATGTATCTTTTAAGATACACTGCCAAGTTAAGGGTAATTAAGTTGTATTGGCATATCCCTGAATTAATCAATGAATTAAAAAAAAAATTGTCGTTAGATTAGTTTGTAATGACAAAAATGTAGAACGCTTAACTATCTGACTTTTAAAAACTATCGAGGCAATTCGTACACCTAGATCAAAACACGATTAACAGTAAAGTAGAATAGTGACTGTAGTATTATCATGTTTATTATCTTTCAGGACATCAAACTACATACCTACATATAAATATACATATCATTAATTACCAGAAATGGGTTCGTTATTAAAAAAATTACAACCTTTTCAGAATACTAAAAACATTTTTAGACTCATAAATTATTGTTATTATTACCTTCAGGTATTTCAAAAGCAATTCAAGAGAAAGTAAATTAATCATAACGTGATGTGAATTACGTAATTTTAAAGCATTAATGAAATTTACAGCGGCGGGATAAATACAATTATAGGTCAGAGTCAGACCTACTTACGAGAGATACGATATATTGAACTATTTCAAAAGCAATTCAGGGGAAAGTAAATTAATCATAACGTGATGTGAATTACGTAATTTTAAAGCATTAATGAAATTTACAACGGCGGGATAAATACAATTATAGTTCAGAGTCAGACCTACTTACGAGGGATACGATATATTGAAACTTAAAAGTAAAATACATTAATTATTCCATATTAACTATATTGCCATTCATTCAGTAAGAGGGAGAATTTTCAGTCTAAAATAGCGTTATAAAATGAATATCTTTATATTCAGTAAAATCACAATATTTCTTTCTTTAAATACTCGGAATATTCCGTGCAAGAAAGGCAAATACAGGAAGGAGCACTAATTGAAAAGCTTTTTAAAATATCTCCTCCTTACGAGCTCTCTTGTACATTGCTTACCTTCGGTCTCTAGTTGGCCATTTTTCCCGTACATATCCCTTCTCCTGATTTGTTCATTTTGGTTTGGATTAAACATTTTGAATCTTGGATTATCATCCTCCATCCTATTGTTTCCGTAATATCGGAGCTCTCGGAAGGATTGGGGTGGCTCTTTAGAATCGTCCGCCTTCGCGGGCCCTGAATGCTCTAGTAACAAAATACGCCATAATCAATCATAAATAATCCACCCGTCTCGCCTTACTTGGTTATGCGCATTCGATTCTTCAAAACTATGGAGTCGCGTTCGGGTTTTTGGTATTTAAAAAATATTTATTGAATCGAACATTTTTTAAAAAATTCTTTGTTTTCAAATATAGTTATAGGTGAAAAACTTAAAAAAGTCACCTGTTGTATGTGTGAGTGACATGTTCGAATAGAGAACACATATTTAAAATTAGTAACACAAACAAAACAAACGCCTATTCGAACATGTCACTCACACATACAACAGGTGACTTTCTTAAGTTTTTCACCTATATAATGTTTTTATACCAAAATGATATCTTAACCTTGTGGTATTGTACTGACGTCAATTCCACACTGTATCATAACATGAATATAACTACTTTTACTTTTTACCTTAAGTAGGTATTTGGTTGTCAACTCTCATGCTGTACATAAGCGATACTAATAGTAACAACATTTAAGTACTAAGTTTAACATTTAAGTTTCAGGTACTAACAGTACAGCTTCTTCGAAACCTCTTCTAAACTATCTTTTCCAAACATTTTTTCTTTTTTTATATGCAGTTTTCTAAATTATGGGACTGTCATCAATATATCTGGCCATTCTTCCCGTGTTCCTTTAGATATCCTTGACTTATGCATAATATTCTTGATACTTTTTGGCACTGATTCGCTTCAGAAAACTATGCCAAAGAGACTAAAATTTGTATAGGATTAAATAGTTGATTAAAGATCCATAGAAAATTCACATGATATCTGACATAATTTCCTTCACAGAGTATTGCTGCGCCCAAGGTAGGGTTATATTAAAAAAAACATGGAGATTAACCAGAAATATTGATCTACAGAACACGAAATCGCGCAGTGGAGAATAAAAAAAGAGCTTGTAAAAATAGATTTCGAAGGGGTTCTGAAGAACTTGTATTTGAATACTATTGCTATTTATTTTAAATATTTGTAATCAGCATGTTTCCAATAGTTTCTATGAAAAAATCTACCTGACCCGTATTCATTCACCGCGAGTGTAATTTGTTTTACTCATGTTTTCTTTTTGTTAAGGTGTGCAATAAAGAGTATTCTATCTATATATGAAAATGATAAATTACGGAGTCTGCCTGAAAACAAAAAATAATAATACGTACACTACTCCATTGCCACCCTGTGCTCAGATACCTCTCGACGGCCGTGTACCGATGACGCCGCTCGGCGCCCATTAATTCATATTTCAGCCTAATGGCGACTTCTAAAACACTTAACGACTAACTGAGACGTTGGCATGGCCTTGCTGCATACATAATGTTGGGCGACATTGGGTATTTAGCTGAAAATTGTTAAGCGGAATTAGCTGTATATTAATCTGTGAATTCATTATCTTGTGCATTATTTTATATTTATTTAAAATGTATATAATAAGTTTTTGCCAAAGTAAATAATTTTTGATACGTACAGTTGACCAATTAGAACCCTTAGGGTGCGGCTCCACTGACGCGGAGCGGAGCAGAGCTGTGGCAGCTCGGCCAATGAGACCGTATCACACTGTTACGAATTCGAATTTGAAGAATGTAATTGGTCAATTTTGTACAGCTCCGTTCCGCTCCACGTCAGTGGAGCCGCACCCTTATACGCCACTCGGAACGCTACACACGCAAATTGTAATATATGTACCTAAGTGTGAAATCTAACTAGTTGTCATTGTAGCATGGTTCTTGATGGCCAAGGGCTACAATTGGTTGTAATAAAAGTAACCAACCATATTCATTATCCTTTATACACTTCACTGCTTTACTGCTGTTCGCAGATGTCGTCGGACCATCTTGTCGGTGGTCTCCCTGCGGATCTTCTTGACCACCCTGGCCACCATTCAGAAACCCGTTTTATTCTAATCTCACATAACTGTAATGATATAACCCGCTCGACCCGTTATCTTATCTTATTGGTGGGGCCCTTACGGATACACTTCGATCCATTGGGATCTTTTGTGTAAATGCAATCGCTCGACCCGTACAATTGTGTACACAAATTAAGACCAGATATTTTTAGTTAAAGTAGTTTACTCATTCAATGATTATTTCTTCAAACAAAATAAGTAAGTATCTTTAATTCTCTTTATACAAGAAGCGGTTTTATGTATCATAACTACTCTTAATATTTTGGTAATATAATAATAAATCAGACGAACGAATATCTAAATATTTAAATCTTTTTTATTTCTTGCCATCATGTTTAAATCATCCTCATAATAAAAACACTATTCGTCATCCTCATCCTCATACTCCTCATCAGGCAACATGGTGGTAGTATTGAAGATGGCCTTCACGATCGCGCGGACCGCTTTCCGTGCCCCTTGCCGGAGTAACGTCAGCTTGAACTGCATCAACACGATCAGGTATGTCGACATGAAGGATATGTTCTGAGGACAAATTTAAAGACTGGACCACTTGCACAATCCAGGGTTAGCCAACTCACACTCACAACTTGGTATGTAAATAAGCAGGGATCGAATAATCTTAACCCTCTGCAACTGAGGTGACTTATCTCAGACGTATTTTCAACTCTATGGTGTTGATAATAAGACACATGTCACGTGACCGACAGTGACATCATCATCATCACATCATCAGCCTTTCTCAGACCGCTGCTGGACGTAGGCCTCTCCAATTAACCATGCGTATAGACTAGGTTAAATGCCCATAATCGCCACGCTGGGTAAGAGGATTGGCGCGCGCAGTAATGTGTCTCTATGACGACGCTGCTGCCTATCATGAATTTTCTATGAAAAATGTTCAGTGACACTTCAATCCCTTAGTCGGCTCTTAGGACACCCTCGGGAAGAGTTAGGGTGGTGACAAATAAAGTCTTACTGCCTTATCATTATTTATTGGAAATCCAATAGCACATGCAACTTAATTGTAAAGTACATAGTAACAGGAATTCCCACATGTAGAAATCGTTTTGAACTTAGCTGCACTTCTTCGTTATTGTTCGTAATAATTATTATGAATTCATATGACTCGAAAGCTGATTTTATTATGAATCAGTGAAATATTTTCTTGAAATTTAATACAAATTATTCAAGGTGTTATTGTAAGTTATTTACACAGATTTTTATGTTTGAATAGTAACCTCCTTTAGGGTGCGCCAAAGTATTTATAAAATTGCAACTTAGATTATTGTAACTCCGAAAATTTTTCTTATACAATTTAACTTCATAATGATCGGTATTTAGAATAATCTTTGTTCATAATCATCATCACATAGAATTATTTATGTTCATAATATTGTTTTTCATACATATTTTTAGTACTAACTTTTATGTTTATATAATTTTTCACTATACTTATTTTATGCTATATATTCTAATGTTATAGGTATTTTCTTTTATCTGTACTGGTTTTATGTATGAATTATTTTTGTTTAATTAAATATAAATCGTACTATTACTGTAAACTAGCTACCTGCACAAATCAGGTTGTGGCAGAGTAGGTACTGTACTAAACGGGTTCCCTCTAAACTTTTTTTGTCCGAAACGCTTAGGACATAACAGACTTGGTATAATCTATTTTGGCATCAACTTAATGAGACAGAAACATCACTTGGCTTAAATAACAATATTTCGAATATTATTTTGTCCGAAACTATCTTGGCATATCATTAATTACGCCGAGCGTTATAAGTCAAAATTTAGATTTGCATTTTTTTTTGGGCATGTAGCCACATGTTCGAAACTTGCCTTTTTCGTCAGGCAGAATTTGCTGTGAGGGTGAAAATTTCTGCAGTGAGCGAGCGAAGCGAGCGAACAAAACCTTCCGGGGCAGATCCGACCCGGATAGGTTAGGTTAGAAGACTAAGGCGGGAGCTAGCTCCCGCCTTAGTCTTCGAGGTTATTTTTTTTTAGCAACCTAGAAAGTACTCAGCTCAGTAACACAGTAAGTAACGTAAAGAATATTACTACTACCTCGATTATATTGAGAGGTTGTAATTATTCCTTCTCTGTTATGCTAAAACAAACTATGCCGATACTTTTATGCACATCCAGATTATGCCTCATCATAAATAGGAGCATCGAAATTATGCTCGAATAATATTCGAACAACTCGAAATCTGCCACAAAGAAATATGCTAAAGTTGAGTATGTCACTACAGTTTCTGCACAAAGCCTACATAGTTTATGTTATTCATAAAAGAATTATACCACAACAGAGTGAACCTAATGGGAAAATGGTTATAAATAAACAATTTATTTCAAATAACTTTATGAGTATAGATTAATCTACTTGACGACTTTAGGAGGATAAAATTTCGAAAGAAAAATCGTTATGAACATTGTAGGTAGAAGTATAATTTTTAGTAAGAAAAAAAGTATGAGAAAAAATTTTCGGAGTAATGATGATTATGAGTAAAAAACGGTATTAGTAAAAATATTCGAAGAAAAAATTGTATAAGTGCCAATATGGACCCCCTCCTTTAACATAATTTTCAAAGTACAGTATGGATAACTGATTATTTGAATTCAGGGCCGGATTTAGAGGTTGAGAGCCTTCGGGGCAATCAGATATTTTTTTGACTGATATATGAGCGTGTCAAATATTTATGCTGCCTTCATAGTACAAAATACTATTACCGATGATTGTACGTAGTTTATGACAATTGCAATGGAATAGTATATTATAATGCAAGAACTAAAAAAATTCCATTTTGTACGTGTATTGTACGACGTTTTTTAGTACAGATGGCCCACCAAGGTTTCGATCTGACAAGAAATTAACCACTTCTCGCACTAGTAAGTAAAAAATCACCATCTGTACTGAGAAGTTTATTTTTATATCTAACTTTTGGTCTTCGTGAAATGTATGTATATCTGGTTAGGTTAATATAACCACCCCGCATACAGTCAGCAGCAAATCTGATATTGCTTAGCGGCTAGGGTATTAACAATGATCTTAACAATAAGGTCATGCCAAGTTAATTTTGAACATCCTGCCCGCTTGGCAATATCTGCTGCTGACGGTACTGTGCAAGTTGAGCTAAGACAGGCCAAACAAAATATTACAAATCCCAGAAACCTACCGTAGTGAACAACTCTCTGTTGATGTTCGTGAAGCCATCCAGGTTCATGATAGGCGGGTTCTTGGCTATGGCCACTAGGAACATTTCCACCTCTCGCTGCGTGCTGTGGTCGATGGCTCCCAGGTTCACGTTTAGGAGCCGAACTTGGAATTCGTAGCCCACCTTGAAAATTACGATGTTTCATTTTAGTAGCTAGGGCTTATACATATTGGATGTCATATACCAAAGAAAAAACGACCAAGATTACCAACGTCCGAGGTGGGGATCGAACCCACGTGCTCAGCTTTCGCGGCTGATGCCTGCACCCCACGGCCGAGGCCGTATATGACATCCAACATTTATAATTTATATGTATAGTATTAAGTAGTGACTACTGGGAAAAAAATAAAAGCACAAATCAAAATATTAGTTAATAGATAATTTCGACGGTGGAAAGGAGAAACCTGTCAAGCGACATTTTGGTAATTGTCCAGGAGACCGTTTTAAAGTTTTATTTTTAGGAAAAAAATCGTATCACTTTCTGTGGCCGCTTTAGAGACTTGTGTTCTTTGAACGTACTTTGTTAAATTGTCATATCTATGAAATAGTAATAACGTTATTTCAATAAACTTGGAACCTTCTGAAATAAATGTCGGTTTTTTGATATTGACCTAAGAATTCTCCGAAACGAGCCTTTAAGCGACCCTACGGTTTATAAATAAAATTATTTTAGTCAGAAAAGTGTCGCTTACAGGGCAAGGTAATTTGTATGACATGCAATTAACCGACAACAGTAGCACTTGAAAAAAAAACTTAAGCGACTATGTATATAAATATGTGTATGCTTAAGTGACACTGTCTAAATTTTAGTCAATAATTGCGTCGCTTAACGTCCCCGTCTTTAAATTTGACCATTATTTCATTATACCTTAAGCAACATTGAAGTCGTCAGATCTCAGTATTACTTGGCTTAAACGACGCAGAAAAAAAAGCCGGTTCCGTTGATATATTAAACTCATTTTTGACCAAAATGTCGCTTAAAGGGTTTCTCCTTTCCACCGTCGATTTGATTTGTGTTTTCACAATAAGTTCAATAGCTACTAGAATACGGCGTCAAGTTTAATAAGGTAGCAAAGCCTTATCTTTAATAAATAAATAATAAAATTGATTGTTAATCGTTTTGTGATATGTGAAAAATATGTTTATGAGTCACAAATTAATGGAAATTTTTCAATATTGGAAACGTTTATATATTTATTTTAAAGAAATGTTCTAAAATGAACATTTTTCGTCTCCATTCTTAATACTAGTAATTGTATTAATTTCTTACTGTTTCTCAGGACTGAATTTTAAATAAAGCATTATTACTTAACTATTCCGTTTCTCACGGTTCTTGGGGGCAGCCCAAGGTGGAATCATTAACGTCCATTCACCTATTGAACTAAAAGATATATAAAGCAATGACAGATGAAATCTGCGGCTGCCCTATATCAAAACCTAGTAAGGGTCAAATTCTTAGAAAATATTTTTTTGATGTGTTTGAACTTACCTAGTAAGTCCGCAACCGATTACAAAGACACCAGCTCGCAAATCGGCTTTATTATATTATTGTATTTAGTTTACAGATTCTATAAACTAAATACAAGCTTTACAAGATGTACGAAGTGCTGAATTGAATGGTTAATGAATGTTGAAACAAACGTTTAGTGTTTGTTTTTCAAAACTAATTTAAAAGAAGAATTTCCAACCTACCTTCCTCGATGCATGATACGCCTCATTGCATATAATGAACAACAAAGTCATGCAGTACACGACAATAACAAACAAGCCCATCTCTTTGTAACTCAAGCCGTGCTCTAATATCTCTGAGAGCGCGCCGTACAGCGAAATGGTGGTTGTGAAAAATATGACCATGCAATAAATGCCGTACATGTTGGAGTACGCCCGTCCTGTGAACAAGTTTGCATAATTTTGAGGATTTTACAGTTTTCGCTGGAATATGTTTTATTTTTGGCAGAGATTTTGCAGAAAGATATAAAACAGAGTATACTTTTACGAGAGCGTGTGTTTATTGCAATCGAGTGCGTACTTAGATGAAATATGTTGGTGTTTCATTGATGACTGTAGATGATAGAAGATGATGTAGATTTATTTGCAATATTATATATTTTTCTAGTACCCTGGCGCCGTCCCATATTCCAAGCACCATAATTAGTGCTGGTGCCGCGGCATCTTTAGCAGAAGATCTCAAGCGTCGCAAATATGCTGCCCTCGGTAGCTACATATTTGCGGCGTTTGGGGTTGAAACAGTGGGGCCGTGGGGGCCAAGTGCGCGTCGCCTCTATAAGGACATTTCCAAGCGCCTTATAGAGGCGTCGGGTGACCAGAGGGCTGGCCAGAGTATTTCACGCAAAGACTCATAGCATGCAAGAGCATAGCAGTTCAGCGCGGCAATGCGGCCAGCCTTCTGGGCACTCTACCTCCCCAGCAGGACCTGGGGTATTTTTTTATTTACAACCAATTTATTTTTATTACACAATACAGCACGGTTTTTATTTTGATACATTATAAAAAAAACAGAACTAGAAAAATAATTTTATTTATTTCCAAAAACAAGAATAAAGTATTAACACTAATACTTTATTCTTGTTTTTGGAAATAAATAAAATTATTTTTCTAGTTCTGTTTTTTTTATAATGTATCACGCGTCATATGAAAGTTAATACCTATCTTTATCCAGTTTACAATGTAAGAAAAGAAGAAAAAATTGCCACGAGACTCAAACTCCCGGCCTTTACAGAACTAGTTTCACCATTCTTATCTATTGAGCTATTGTGGCTTATCATTGAGCATCTCTGTAATTGTATTAATTACTATTATTTCCATTTTATTAATAAGAGATTAATTAATTCATTAATTTACCGTAACCAGTGAAGCGCCGGAGCCAGTAACGTTTCCTTTAAGTTTACATTGTTAGTTTTGTTTTGTATTTGACCGTGGTAAATATTTATTTTGCACCGTTATAAAAAATAATGCTCGAGATTAATTAAAGGAAACAAATGTGTCGTGTCAAGTACGATCACGTCTTTACTTTTCGTCAAAAACTTAACTGGCTGCGGATACGAGAACGCAGGTGTCTGGTAGAGAATGCCTTATGGCATCAAGTTCGCCTTTTGTACTATTTATTTGTGCCATAAAGTTTAAATAAATAAATAATGCAAGATGAACTTACCGGGCGTTCAGCAACATAAACGATATTAGTAGTAGACTGTATCTCAATACTATTACGGACATTCAAATTGGAATCGTTCAGGTGCCATGTTATCACCCATTCGTCAAATATTTCAAAACTCCTATTACCGAGTTAAAGAAAAAATGTCTCTACCCCGCGTCAGATTAGTTGCTAACTTGTTTAAGATGGGCCAGATGACGCGAATGGCTCCTTATTGCATGCCACCTGCCGCAAATGGCCCTGCCGCTTTATCTTCAAGATTACATTTCATGAGAGATTTTGATGGCTGCCATTTGTTCGCCTTGTCAGCCTCCGTAGCCTAGTTGGTAGTGACCCTGCCTACGAAGCTGGAGGTTCCGGGTTCGAATCCCGGCGAGGGCATTCTTTGTGTATTTATTTATCACAAATGTTTGTTCCTTGGTCATGGCCGTCTATGTATTTAAGTATCTATATCTATTATATATATCGTCGCCTGGTACCCACATCACAAGCCTTAATTGAGCTTACCGTGGGACTAGGTCGATTTGTGTAAGATGTCCCAAGATATTTATTATTTATTATTATTATTTTCTTTATTGATCTTTCTTCCTGGGTTAGGCATTTTATAATATGATTATAAAAGTAAAATACAATACAACATACAAAAACAATACAAAACATATAAACACATTATAAAAAACCTAACCTAGAGGGCCGCCGGCAGCGGAGCGGGCCCAAGCTGCCGGTGGTTAGGGCTACAGGGAGAGGAACCGCCGGACTATGCGCGCCGTGTCCAGGATTACCGCCCTCTGCATCTGACCCTTGATCCAACCACCTAGCGAGAGCCTCTTGAGGTGTTGATCGAGACTCTTCGCTATGAGACCGTTCGCAGAAACAACTATCGGTACAATGATCGCCGAATCAACCTCCCACATGTCGGTAACCTCGTGAGCCAAGTCAAGGTATTTACTGGCTTTGTCCTTCTCGGCCTTCACGAGGTTCTCGTCATGGGGGATGGTGATGTCGATGAGCATTGCCCGGCGTTGCGATCGATCTATCAGCACGATATCAGGCTTATTGGCTACAATAGTCCTGTCCGTGATGATAGATCGATCCCAATAGAGCGTGGCACGACCATTCTCGAGAACTGCCGCAGGTGTGTACTTATAGTACGGCACTTCGAAGCCCACAAGGCCGTATTGAAGAGCAAGCTGCAGGTGTATAATCCTGGCTACGAGGTTGTGTCTGTGCAAGTACTCGGTGTTAGCAATCTGAGAACAACCGGAAATAATATGCCTGAGTGACTCACCGGGACGGCGGCATGCCCGACAGATGTCGACCGTACCGTCCTTCAGGATATATTTCCGGTAGTTATTCGTCATGATAACCTCGTCAGCAATTGCACAGGCAAAACCCTCGGTTTCTCCGAAGAGGTCCCCGAATCGTAGCCAGTTCACCGACGCGAGTAGATCTACATCAGGTCCCGTGAGGGCTTTGTAGAACCGCCCGTGTAGCTCCTTGCTCTTCCATACCGCCTTGCGATCCTCGGTGCTTAGTACCACAGGTTTGCGCCAGTTCTCTTTTGCCAAGGAGAGCGGCGTGAGGTTCCGATCTACTGCCACCACATCTCGATGCATCCCGCACTCATTGTTAAGAAAATAGCTTCTAAGATTGTACACCTCACGGTTGTGGAGGTTTTTGGCATTTAGGAAGCCGCGACCCCCACATTTCCGCGGGATGTACAATCTCATAACTGATGAGCGCGGGTGTAGCATTCGATGTGTGGTGAGCAGTGTACGGACCCTTCGATCCAGGGCGTCCAGCTCGGTCTGAGTCCACCTTAGTACGCCAAAGGAGTATATGAGTATGGGCATTACCCAGGCGTTGAAGGCGCGCACTTTGTTGCCTCCTGACAAAAGACTGTTAAGTACTTTTGTGAGCCGGCTGAAAAAGCGCTCCTTCACCGCCTGTCTAATTCCCATATCTTCAATACCCAAAGACTGTGACATACCAAGGTATTTATAGGTTTCTGCTTCCGAGATAGATCTGAACGACATTGTCTCAGAAAGCTGTAAATTTGTTGAATTTACTACTTTCCCCCGCTGCACATGCATAACCGCACACTTATCGACACCAAACTCCATTTTGATGGCACTACTGAAAACTTCTGTGGTTCGCAGTAGTTCCAACAAGTCTTGGCTATTTGGCGCAAATAATTTGAGATCATCCATGTACAGAAGGTGAGAAATGACTTCACCCTCTCTCCGAAGCCGGCAACCTAGTCCTGAATCCTTCAGCAAAGTACTGAGGGGATTCAGAGCTAGGCAGAACCACAAGGGACTCAGACTGTCACCCTGGAATATTATTATTATTATTATTATTATTATCTCTTATTCATGGAAATTAAGAATTTCAAAAGTAGTTTAAGGAAAAGTCGTTCAAACTTTTTTCATCTTCGTAATTACCATCAGAACGAGTACCTATACGTATTAGAAGTTTTAGGCCACTAGAGCGTATGCAGAATGTTGAAACTTAATTTTCAAGGTTTAATTACATTGCACACATTTTACGCACACGACATACTTAGTACTTATGTATTGAGCCTACTGAAGAATGTTGATATGTTAGAAAGATAGGTTGATATGTTAGAAAGATAGGTAAAAGAGGTGGTATATCTAATTATTTTACAAAAATTTCCGAAGCACACCGCACAATCTGGCATTTCGTACATATTTTAATATCCTCATCTTTAATAATAACACAGGCCTCAAATATGTTTTTACCTCAATGGGATGCTTCCTGTTAAGAGCAACATTTCCTTAATAATTTCCAACAAAGGATAAGGGATTTAAACTTTCACGATTATCACTAATATTTTAAAGACAAACGGGTCTTAATCGCGTAAACTTACGTTTAATTATATCCTGACGTTTCCTGAATTAAACGTAAGTTTACGCGATTAAGACCCGTTTGTCTTTAAAATATAAAGGATAAGGGGTCCAAATGCACTGCGCAACAAGTTAAAGGGGAGCTGCTATCGTTACCCGGAACAAATGGGAAGGAAGACAGGCCGATAAACTGCAAAATACTTACACCTATACGAGTAATTTGTACATTTACGTTCTGTCGTTTGGGTATATTTGGAGCCTCTTGGCCTATTTTGAATAATTTGAACTATGAGGAGCGTAAACTTTGGGCCGAATATTTTATGACATTGTTGCAATCTCTAAGATGTTTTTCTGTGTAAAAGCAAGGCACAGTCTTTTTGCGTCTTTAGGAAAACTATCCCAACTATCTTAAAAAGAGCGATTAAGGGTGCGGCTCCACTGACGCGGAGAGGAGCGGAGATGTGCAAAATTGGCCAATGAGACCACATCACAGTGTTTCGAATTTTGTATTTGAAGAATGTAATTGGTCAATTTTGTACATCTCCGCTCCTCTCCGCGTCAGTGGAGCTGCACCCTTAGTAGCATCAAATTATTTGATGTCATGTTTTTAAAGTGTATCACATGTACGAAAATTGAATTAGTGCGAGTTTCTTCGCGTTAACGTACCCAACTGCTGCATCATGTGTGACAAGTCGACCCAGAGATGGCGGTACTGAGCGAGCATTAGGGCGGGGTGATCAGCCTCCAGAGCCTTGTGAAGGTTCTGCGCCAGACCTTTGGATGCTGTTCCGAATGCGTTGCAATTTATGTACCTGGAAATGAACAAAAGTTGTGGCCGTATACATGATGTTTTTTTACATTTCCGT
>JALPQI010025430.1:0-10385 GCA_025490895.1 Thaumatotibia leucotreta
CGACGGACGCCCCGCCCATGGCCACAGCTCACACCATCACGTTGACGGACACTGATGTTGCTACCGCTACTGCTGATGTGAGTGTTAATGGAGAAATTGGGACGGATAAGAAACTCAGTTCGGTGTGACAGCTTCACAGTGAGACCAAAATTGAACAGACATGGAAACATGATGAAATTATATACCTAGTTGATACAAAAATTAAAAACTAAATGAGAAAAATATACATCAAATATGACTACCTTCTGATCTTTGGCTCTTTGCAAACGCTATGGTCCCATTTCTGTCACTTGCATTCTTGACAAAACGTGATGGGAACTACGACATTATGATAAACAAGGAACTTCTAAACTTTCACGATTATCACTCATATTTTAAAGACAAACGGGTCTTAATTGCGTAAACTTACGTTTAATTATACTCTGACGTTTCGAGCATGACGTTAAAGTGGTCGCAGGCAGCCAGTCAGTTATTGAATTGAAGTTTACAGGATAAAGCCCAGTTTGTCTTTAAAAAATACGGGACCATTAAATTTGAAACCGCTGATTTTATGAACTGTGAAACAGTGTTCTCCCTCAATAAATAAAGTGTTTTCCTCAGGTATCGACTCCCAACTTACTGGGAGACCACGAAGCAATGGGAGAATCAGTGGAGGAAGACATGACTAACTTCTGGCCGACCTCTGCTGGAAAATTCCACTTCTGTATCGACGAGCTACCCCAAGAGCTACAATATATACATCAATTGTTACAGGTTAGTTTGGACCTCGACTTTATTCATAAACGTCTCCTTAGCAAGCCGCTAAATATTGTTAGTCTCTTTCTCTTTTATTTAAACATTGATAAGAACGAAAAGAACAAGCAATACTTAGCGGCTTGCTACGCTACTAGACGTTTATGAATAGTGATGTGCCGTCGGGTAATTTCACACTTTCCGTAATTCTCATTGGAGAACTTTACCGTAAATTACCGAGAATTACGGTAACTTTCTCCCATAGTATTTTTTTTTCTATGCAATTTGCATATGAATATTTTGTCCGCATCGTATTTTATATTACTTTATGTGGAACATTTAAGTATCATAATACTATTTTATTAATGACAGGGTTTTATAAGTGATTTGACGTTCAAGCAGGTAAAATAGGTATAAACCCCTTACTTGACCCGTAAGCGGCTTTACCAAAGGTTTTCTTATCGGTAGCTGAGTATTCAATTACCTAGGATTTAAAATAGGCAATTGTGATTACGAGCCTGTGATACCCTTTTCTAAGAATTATCTGGGAATGGGGTGTAAATTTTAATGGCAATTATAATGCTGAATTCAGTCAGTTCATCTTGAAGCGACGTGCTGTCAACACAACTGTTAGTGATATTTCAACAATGAGGCCAAGAGTAAAGTGCTAGAGTATTTTAGGCAAAGTACTGAAAATGATCCTGTTTCTGTTCAGGATCAAAAGCTTGTATGTATGAAAGCAAAAACAATTTTCGGCTAGAAATGCCGCAAATTAAGAATTAAAATTCCCATACAAACATATGAAAATAAAAAATCGATTTCATTCCTATCCAATAATCCTATCCTAGTACCAATAATTTTAAAGAGACAACTTACTGCAAAAAAAATTAAAGAAAACTGTTTTCCTACATTTACTATGGGAAAAAAGTGAAATTTAATTTTGATTGATATTACTGTTTATTCATGTTGCTAATAATGTTTTCATATAGTTTTGACTTGATGACTTCCAGCCTCCCGAACAAGCTGGATTCCGAAAAGGCTATAGTACCATAGACCACATACATACGCTGCGGCAAATTATACAGAAGACCGAGGAGTATAACTTGCCATTATGCTTAGCGTTTGTGGACTATGAGAAAGCTTTCGATTCGGTAGAAATATGGGCAGTGGCAATGGCTTGAGTCTCTTCAGCGATGCCACATTGACTATTGGTACATCGAAGTGTTGAAGTGTTTGAATAGCAACGCCACAATGTTGGTCCGAGTACAGGAGCAGACTACGAAGACAATTCCGTTGCAAAGAGGCGTAAGGCAGGGCGATGTTATATCTCCGAAACTGTTTACTGCCGCAATGTAAGATGCCTTTAAGCTCCTGGAATGGCAAGGACTTGGCATCAATGTGAACGGCGAAAACATCACTCACATTCGGTTTGCCGACGATATCGTAGTCATGGTCATGGCAGAGTCGATGGAGGAACTCTGCAAAATACTCGATGACCTTAACCGAGTTTCTCAACGGGTGGGCTTGAAAATGAACATGGACAAGACGAAAGTTATGTCAAATGCCAATGTTGTGCCCACCCCGGTTTTTGTGGAAAACTCGGTTCTCGAAGTTGTTGACTCTTACATCTACCTAGGACAAGTAGTCCAATAAGGTATGACCAACTTCCAGAAAGAGGTCAACCGCCGAATCCAACTCGGTTGGGCAGCGTTCAGGAAACTACGCGATGTCTTTTCGTCCGACATACCTCAGTGCCTTAAGATGAAAGTCTACAATCAATGTGTGTTACCAGTGATGACTTACGGCGCCGAAACGTGGTCCTTCACCATCGGCCTCATCTCTTAACTCAAAGTCGCTCAACGAGCTATGGAGAGGGCTATGCTCGGAGTTTCTCTGCATGATCGAATCAGAAATGAGGAGATCTGTAGGCGAACTAAAGTTACTGACTGACATAGCCCTCCGAATTAGCAAGCTGAAGTGGCAATGGGCAGGCCACATTGCACGCAGAGCGATAAGTGCTCGAGTGGAGACCACGGCTAGGCAAACGCAGCGTAGGACGTCCACCCACAAGATGGACAGACGACTTTACCGTATGCAGGTCGCATCTAACCGGTACATGTGGAGGTCCAGAGGGGAGGCTTATGTTCAGCAGTGGTCGTCTTATGGCCAAGATGATGATGATGATACAGTTTTATTGTCATTTAGCATGGGAGGAAAAAATTGCGTGACAGACATTATAATTAAAATTTCCCTTATTTTCCATAGTAAATGTATAAAAACCATTTAATTATAACGTTTTTTTATTGTCCTTGTTATTTTTTTATGTAACTAATTATTTAAGAAACTTGCAAGATATAATTTCACGGTAAGTATTCTGTTTCTTAATGATTTCGTGGAATTTAATTATTTTATTTATACGAAAACCGCTGTTTTTAATTTTATTTCACGTATACATATACCGCAAGCATTATTATGAACCATTATTGCCCATTTTATCAAAATGTTTAATTTATATAACAAAAAAAGACCATTTTGCGCTGTAAAAATTCTCTGGAGAAAATTCGCGGAGAACGTTCTCCGTAATTTACGCCGGTAATTTACCGTAATTTTGGTAATAAACTAGTTCCACTAGTCACATGTTTATGTAATTTTCAGGTTAGATTATTATTACTAAATTAAGTACTATTCTGGAAAAAAAATATGAAAAAAGTAATAACTTAAAACACTTTCTCCATAATTACCCGCCCGTAGAACTTTACCGAGAATGTTACCCGATAGTTCTCTTTGTTCTCGTAATTTACGGTAACGGCACATCACTATTTATGAATGAGGGGGTAACACTATAGATATATACCTAGCGTAAAATGTACTCATAGCTCTGAGGTGCGACCACCTACTGAATATAACCATAATCTCTTTTTGTACTTGTAGGAATTGAAAAGCACGTCGCACCCGAATGTGCTGTATCACTTGCTCCAGTGCCTGCAGGTGTTGGTTTTAAATGCCGATGCCCTTTCCGAGCACAGAGGATTCTTGATTTGGTGCCAGGAGAATCTGCTTATTGACAAGTGAGTTTTCATCAAACTTAATTAGTAAGAATTATTTTGGCTCGTCCTTAGCAGTTGCTTTTTTGTGAACGAAACCATATGTGGGGATATTCGAAATTTCTGAGATTTTGAATACATTTCCACATGTGCTCATAGCTTTCTCATACAATAACAAGGCGTACGTTCGCTAAAGTGATGACATGTAAACGAGGACATGATTGGTGATAGAAAAAATCGACAGGAACGTCTTAGTTACTGACGAAAACCTTTCCCTCCCTACAGTTTATGGAGCGTATGCGACGCTTCCCACTCAGCAATCTGTTCCGTGGCCGTACCAGTCCTGCTGCACTGTTGCACACTAGCTGGCGGGGGCGATGTGTTTTGCGCACTCGTCCGTGACCAGTTCCACCACCGTGACGCACGCGTCCGATTCCGCGCGCTTGAGAAAGTCACCGTCATCATCAGGTAAGCATGCGTCGTCACTGGTCCTGCTGCACTGTTGCACACTACCTGCTGGCGGTTACGTGTTCTGCGCACTCGTCCGCGACCAGTTCCACCATCGTGACGCACGCGTCCGATTCCGGGCGCTTGAGAAAGTCGCCGTCATCATCAGGTGAGCATGCGTCGTCACTACTGGTCCTGCTGCACTGTTGCACACTAGCTGGCGGCGGCGACGTGTTCTGCGCACTCGTCCGTGACCAGTTCCACCACCGTGACGCACGCGTCCGATTCCGCGCGCTTGAGAAAGTCACCGTCATTATCAGGTGAGCGTGCGTCATCACTACTGGTACTGCTGCACTGTTACACACTAGCTGGCGGGGGCGACGTGTTCTGCGGAATCGTTCGTGACCAGTTCCACCACCGTGACGCACGCGTCCGATTCCGCGCGCTTGAGAAAGTCACCGTCATTATCAGGTGAGCATGTGTCGTCACTACTGGTCCTGCTGCACTGTTGCACACAAGCTGGCGGCGCCGACGTGTTCTGAGCACTCGTCCGCGACCAGTTCCACCATCGTGACGCACGCGTCCGATTCCGGGCGCTTGAGAAAGTCACCGTCATTATCAGGTGAGCGTGCGTCGTCACTACTGGTCCTGCTGCACTGTTGCACACTAGCTGGCGGCGGCGACGTGTTTTGCGTAATCGTCCGCGACCAGTTCCACCACCGTGACGCACGCGTCCGATTCCGCGCGCTTGAGAAAGTCACCGTCATCATCAGGTGAGCATTTGTCGTCACTACTGGTCCTGCTACACTGTTGCACACTAACTGGCGGCGGCGACGTGATCTGCGTACTCGTCCACGACCAGTTCCACCATCGTGACGCACGCGTCCGCTTTCGCGCGCTTGAAATAGTCACCGTCGTCATCAGGTGAG
This sequence comes from Thaumatotibia leucotreta, assembly GCA_025490895.1. NCBI lineage: Eukaryota > Metazoa > Arthropoda > Insecta > Lepidoptera > Tortricidae > Thaumatotibia > Thaumatotibia leucotreta. The sequence continues at coordinate 5,153 of JALPQI010025430.1, forward strand.
CATGCGTCGTCACTACTGGTCCTGCTGCACTGTTGCACACTAGCTGGTGGCGGCGACATGTTCTGCGCACTCGTCCGCGACCAGTTCCACCACCGTGACGCACGCGTTCGATTCCGCGCGCTTGAAAAAGTCACCGTTATTATCAGGTGAGCATGCGTCGTCACTACTGGTCCTGCTGCACTGTTGCACACTAGCTGGCGGTTACGTGTTCTGCGCACTCGTCCGCGACCAGTTCCACCATCGTGACGCACGCGTCCGATTCCGCGCGCTTGAGAAAGTCACCGTCATTATCAGGTGAGCATGCGTCGTCACTACTGGTCTTGCTGCACTGTTGCACACTAGCTGGCGGCGGCGACGTCTTTTGCGCACTCGTCCGCGACCAGTTCCACCATTGTGACGCACGCGTCCGATTCCGCGCGCTTGAGAAAGTCACCGTCATTATCAGGTGAGCATGCGTCGTCGCTACTCGTCCTGCTACACTTTTGCACACTAGCTGGCGGCGGCGACGTGTTTTGCGTAATCGTCCGCGACCAGGATGCTTAGCCAAGTTGCCAATCGCTAGCGCTTGGTAGCGTATCGTAGTTTTCCCTCTCTGTCACTCTTGCTTATTAGTGCGACAAAGACAGTTAGCTGCCTTTCGCTTACGATTGACGTTTAAGCGCTCGCGATTGGCAACTTGGCTAAGCACCCAGTTCCACCACCGTAACGCGCGCGTCCGCTTTCGCGCGCTTGAAATGGTCACCGTCATCTGATGATGGTGACTATGCGTTGGCACTGTTGATCCTGCTACACTGCTACACAACACACTAGCTGCTGGCGGTTACGTATTCTGTGCAGTTCGCGATCAGTTCCACCACCGTGATGCGCGCGGCCGCTTCTGCGTGCTTTATAAGGTCACCATCATCATTAGGTGAGGTGATGAGCAATGCTTCGTCATCGTCACTGCCAGCCTTGAAGGTCCTGCTACACTGTTGTACATATCCCGGCAGCGGTGATCTGTCCTGTGCACTTGTCCAGTTCCACCACCATAACACTTACGCCCGTGTCAAAGAAGAAATTTCAGTGTTAAACAGTCAGTGAAGTATCAAATCCCAGGTTCATATGTACCTCAAAGATTAACGGACACGGACTAGAAACTTGACCAGATGTCATCAACTAATTAGACAATAACCGTGACATCCTCATAATGTAACTCGATTTTGTCGCCAGATTTATGGACGGTTCTCCGATCAAGACGAGTCTGCCACTTCAAACGGCGTTAGCCACTGCTTTCTGCTACCTCATCTCCAGCATGGACGATATTAACGTGTACGTCGCGCAGCGCGCTACCTTGTATCTCGGCACCATACATGACAATGCCATTGATGTGAGTATATTTTAAGGTGGTTCGTTTTTCATACTAACTGATTTATTCAAATATGGGTAAATGGAGCATAGTTTTACAATGAAACCACTTCCATCCACAATCATTTTGATATTTATTTGCGGCAAATTCTATTTCCGTAATAAAAATGGTCAAATAATAGCTTAAAACACTACTTTATTTTAATACAAATTTGTCAATGTGTGGGTCGGCGGCGACAGTGTCATACACCAATCGTATCTTCGGCGTGTGCGTTAAAAAGCGACGTTGCCAGTTGACCACAAATGCTGCGTTGCCGCTCTGTCAAACCGAACGCATGTCGTGCAATTTGTTATTTTATTTTGTTCCATCAAACTGCATCAAACGGAAAGCGTTGCTAATGTTGCCATATATACACCCAATAGCCAACCCGCGTACTATTTTATGATATTCCATATTCGATCGATTTGCTTGATTTTTATATTTTGTATCAGAAGACCATTTATTATAGAAAATATATACATAATAGTTACGTTTACGCTACTATAGGTTGGACTTCTTACATTTAATGTTATTAAAATAAATGTGCGTACTAAATGATAGTCGCGTGTAACCGAACGTATAATCCATTTGGCACGGCAACGTCGGCAACACTAAATTCAAACGTCACTCTTTCTTTCAAAATCACCGGCAGTCATTTGGTTACTTTGGTTTGTATAATCCGAATTGACGCTAAATTGCTAACGATTGTTTGAAATATTTTATAGCGTGGCATTAGAGATGGGCGGCGGGTAAATACCCGGGGTAGATATCGGGTATCTTCCGGGAATTTACCCAATTTACCCGGTATTTACCTTTTATACCCGAATTAGTGGGTATAAATCAAAATAGAAAACGTGGTGACTATTTTGATGAAAATAAATAAAAACAATTGTCGTAATAATCGTTTATTCTCAGAAAAATATAATATAAATTGAAACTAGTAAGTTTAACACAAAATCAACATTTTGAAGCAGCCTAGCTTAAAAATAAAAATAATCAACAATTCTAAGTAGCTTTGGTTAAAACATTGTTATAAAAAAAACTAAAATATGCAACGATCAACGAGACTATTGGTTAAACCATACAATAAAATAAAAGTAATCTAAATTGTCAATCTCGATAAACTATATACGTAGCTTTAATAGTCGAACCATGATATATAAACCATTTTATAAATCATCAACATCGTTGTTTCCGCTACCGGCTTCTTCGCGTGAAGAACAAACAGATATTTCATCATCACTATCTTCAGCATCAACGTGACGGTGTTGCAGGTTCCAATTATAGGAAATGAAAGCAATTTTGCTTGCTCTTTCCGATGTTAACCTATTTCTTTTTTTTGAATGTATATTTGAGTGCACACTGAAATACCTTTCAACGGCTGCAGACGTGCACGGCGCCGACAATATTCTTGTAGCCACTTTACTGAGAAGCTTCGAGCCGCATAAGCCCTTCCACCAAGTCAGAGCGTTCATGCTATTTACGTGGCTCCAAACGAAGGTCTTGCTCCACAATCCTTCTCTAGCTCTATATTTTGCCAAATCGGGCATAATGTCGCAATTGAGCCCATTTCCCATGTTAAAAATCATTTCAACAGCTTCTGTTTCCTCTGTTTCGTTTAGTTCAGCGCCTTGACAAGCAGGGTCTAGTAAGTATGCTGCTAAATGAATAGGTTTAATGCACATTGCTACTCTATTCTCTACCGCTGCTAATATGTGTCCTTTATCATTGTCATCTATAATGGTGATCTCGGGCATAGCAAATTGAAGCTTAGATTTCATATCACGGAGTGTAATGAATACTTTGTGCATGCTGTAACTGTCAGACTCAAATTTGAAAATGGCTGCTGTAATAGGTTTCAGAAGTATAATGCACTGATCCATCATCTTCCAGAAGTCTTCGTCTAGCAATGTTGCTTTTATGTCAAATCGCAAATTAATTGCTTCCTCGTGTACAGCCAGCGTTTGCAAAGGTATCTTACTATTTTGCAAGCTTGTTAGACTCGCACAATGACTTCCCCAGCGTGTTTTACACGGAAGTTTGAGTGTTTGACCGACACCCTTTTCCTGCATGATTTTGACGAGCAAAGCTGTAAGTAGTTGACTCCTTTTAATAGTTTTGATGCAATCTGTTGCGATGTCAATAAAACCTTTCAGCACAGCGGGTTCCAATATATCTTGACACAAGAGATTGAGAGTATGAGCCGCACAGTTTATGTTTACAATTTGTGGATGCGTGATTTTCACTAGGCGAAACGCCTTTTGAACATTCTTTGCGTTATCTCCGACGAGAACTACAAATTTATTTGCACCGTCAAGTCATAACTTTTAATATTTCTTCACATATGTATTCACCAGTATGTCGATTAGTAGTAGTATCTAAACTTTTTACAAATACTGGTTCCGGTTTGGAAACAAGAAAATTTCCTTCAAGAATATTCCTTCATTGCGTACACTACTCCAGCCATCACATTGCAAATGTAAATAGTTTTGTCCTCCAATATCATTACACAATTCATTGTGCATATCTAGGTGAATTTTATTCAGCTGAGTTGTAGATAGAGCTTTTCTTGACTGTGGCTTGAATTGGTGTTGGAGTTTTTGAAAAAACCCTATCCACAGCGGATGCTCGACCATGGATAAAGGTGCGCCAGTAACAAAAATTGCTTTTGCCAAATCAGAGTTCAACTCTCGTTTGTATTCTTCAGAAAATTCACTGGACGTCGAACTGAAACTATGACTGTTTTCTTTGTCACTTTCGTCAAGAAGAACTACCGTGTTATCATCATTTGATGTTGAAATTGAAGCTTGAAGTTCATCTTTGACAATTTTTGGGCACTTCAAACATTTTAAGAGATGATTTTGCATTTTATTCACGTTAGGCACTTTATATTTCAAGTCACAAAATGAACAGATGACTGATTTATCGTCTGATGCACGATAATGCTTCCATACTGCCATGTTCTTCTGTCTTCCCATGATGCAGCCTGTCCTGTAAAATATTAGCTTTTAATGACACTATTTACCATAAAATTACTCTAATGACTTTGTTAAAATAAACAAGACTATTTCTAAATAGTCCATCTAGGCCAATCAGAAGAATTTTGTTTAACATAGCGGTCAACAAATTCCAAACCAAAATAGTATAAAATTTTATAAAATAAGTTTCTTTCTAAAATAGCCCAAAGTGCGTAGAGTGGATTTACTTGAGTTTGAAACTAAACAGCACATAACAACTATCACTTTGTTTATAGAAAAATGAATAAGAGTAAAATTATAAGAATATTTTAACCACAGTACTAAGTAGGTACATGTTCTTTTCTTATTATGCAAAGAAAGGCAATTTAATAAGAATAAATTTAACAATAGGTGTAAAAATAAATAAGTACTTACAGCAAGCTCCTTATTACCGCCAAGCAACTTTTTTCACTTAAATATATTCAAAGTCCAGTATTTAGCCGATGTATCATAGAAAACGTTTTCAATAATCCAAATTCAATGCAAGGCTCAAAACGAAAATCACATGTGGCAATTTAGCGAACTGAGTATCAACAGAAAGATGTTAACTGTACGGGTGATAAGCAGTAACTGACGCGTCCATTGTCTATTGTACCATTTGCACTTTTCACCCTTTCGCGTCGTCTACCTGCAAAGTTTTTATTGTATCTGCCTCTTAGCTACTTGCGATGCGTTTTTAATAAATTATAAATGTTCAATGTGGTAAAAACTGATGAATAAACTCAAAACTCCACAATTTCATACTTGTTTGTATTATTCAACCAACTTAATGAATAAACATATTTTGTTCTCAAATATTCAATATTTAAAAGCACGTAATTACATTAATATA
>JALPQI010025432.1:0-14674 GCA_025490895.1 Thaumatotibia leucotreta
ATACATTAGGGGGATAAAAATATTTCTTCTGTTGGGACCTGTTGCTACGTATGAAAGAGTGCCGAGTCATAAGTATGGTGTTAACTGTTAATGTACGAGACAAATTGTGGGGGGTCGCGGATTACAATTAAACCGCTATAGAATTGTAAGGACTTTTTGCGTTGGTTTCAGTAATTTTATGGTAAAGTATTATTTTTGTCATGAAAAAGTCTAGAATGAACTGATTAAAGGATTAGTAGATATATTTGCAATTGCATATGCCCCAATGTATCCTAAAATATTTAAATAAGTACACATACATGTCTTGCTGTTTTGCAAGCCCTTTATTTTGTATCAAAACCAGTGAATGAAAAATGTAGTAAATATAATGTTGAACACCTACAAAAAATTATCCTATTTTCAGAACAATTGCTTAAAAAAATCTTTACCAGATTTGCTTTACTCCATCGTTATGAAGAAATAACTGCTCATCTTACCTGAAAAAAAAAAAACTTTGTCAGTCACATTTTCTTACATGTAAAATATTATAAGCTTTTTTGTAACAAATATAACTTGATTTATTTCGACTAGCCTATCATTATATTACATTTCTATGAATTTACATTACTCATAACATAAATATCAAAGTCACTTTAAAACACGACGAGAAAATTTAAATGTATGCAAACGCAATTATGAAGATTGCCGCCAATCATAGGAGGTAATGGAGTCAAAACAAATTGCACATAAATTGAAATTCTACCTTGGGCTATGGGAATGGGGCATAATTCGATTTTGAGCAATTCTGGCCCCAAATTACTTGTATTATACGGGAGTGCATGCAATTAAGTACTTTGGAGCTTTGGGTGGAAATAATGTTGTATTTATCAGTTATTGGTTGCTTGAGTAACTTGAATTTTATAATAAATTGCAAGTTTATTTGGGTTTTACTATTTTACATTGTTGTAATACAGAGTCACCATTTTTGTTGATATTGTAAATAGCAAAATTATAACAACACTTTACTTTCAGTATGTTAGGTACATTAGAATTCACAATTTTTTTTTTACAAACACTGAGTAATTAGGTAGAAAAGTTGAGTGCGGAGCAATAAATGCACTTATAATTGATTTAAGGGTGGTTGTAAATGCGACAATTGGCTAATAAGACTTAATTACTAGTCTATACAGATTCGAGTCCACATATGAATGGGACGATTTTTCACATTAAAAAAAAACAAATTAGACCTTTATCTGACATATCCTTACCCTGTGGTGACGGTAGTAAGAATACATTTGTCACCACCCCAATTCTTCCCGTGGGTGTTGTAAGAGCGGTATACCGTATTGAAAAAGATCCATACTCGAATAGGTGGTGTGAAAAAAAAAATTATTAACTGGATTAATTATTTACTTATTTAGTGCCTAGCTGTTATGGGCCTCTACCCGCATATCTGTCAATGTTGCTTAGTGTAAGAGGGGCGGCCTGAAAACCAGCGTTGTGTAGTTGTCTGTTTATTCGGTGACTGACACAACATTATGCTGAGTCCGCTCCTTTTGTCACATTAAATGTGTAAAGTAGGTTAAGTATGGTTCGTGAAATATAAATTGGTAACTTTCTACCTACATTATAGTTAAAATAAACATTCAATTTATATTTCTCGGATATATAATGTATATTTTTCTCACACTTGTCCATGTAGTTACTGACAATAGTTCCAATAAACTAATGTAATGTTTTCTGCATGCGGGTGTGATTAAATGCATTGTGGTGCTGTTATTTTTTTAGTTGTGGCAATAAATACTTTCTTATTCTTATTCTTATTCTTAAGTGTCACTAACCATTCTTTGGTAGAAGATTGATGATGGGCAGCAGAGTCATCGTAGTTGACACATTATCGATCGCCAATGTGCTTGCGGCTATTACGTATGAGCATTTATCTCCTAATTTGTATATGCGTAACCAAAGGCCTGCGTCCAGCAGTGGACTGAGATATACTGAAGAAACATATCAGACTACAGCGATCAAAAGGTTAAGTTCCTAAGCTCCTAGCAAGAACGTAAGCAAAACAACCCGTCATCACAAGCAAGTTAAAAAGTTTTAAGCGATACCTGCACATATCAGTACAAAGTTGCAACTTGCACGAGCACATACATCACAACACACTGAGAGTCAACTCCGCAAATTGCACTCCGCACCGCTCCTACTTCGTTTCCGCTCCTTCCGCGAACATTGCAAGTTTGAACGGATATTCGCTATTTCACTCGCGCACTATGACGGAAAATTAGTTTTAAAACTGTAGCTTAAGGGGCTTTTTCGCTGCTTGCTTTGAGCGATTGTTGAAGCGTTTTATGAGGACGGAAAGGAAATACCTATTTAGAATAGAATAGAATATTATTTATTTGGCGATTAAATAGATACACTTACAACGAAATTGATACAATTATAAACACACCAAAAAGGTTGCTACTCAGTCTAGATGTCATGGCTAGATTGCCACGACGCTGATTTACAGGGCCACCAAAAAATAATAATAATAAACTTAAGACTATTCTTAAAACTAACAAGTGACACCGGTAATAGTACATGCATGAAAACATTATACTAAATGGCACTGGCAACCCTCTATACTCGTATCACGTGCACAGGTTTTTCATGAGAGAATGGGAGCTGCGTTTAAAGGTATAACGCTTTGTTTTTAAGTTTTTTTCTATTTGTAGCATAGGATTCGCCTATAGTGAAGAACCTCCGTCATCCTCCGTAGTCTAGTTGGTAGTGACCCTGCCTACGAAGTACTACGGGTTCGAATCCTGGCAAGGGCATTATTTGTGTATTTATTTCTCACAAATATTTGTTCCTTGGTCGTGGCTGTCTAATATTTAAGTATATATTTATTATAAGTATCGTCGCTTGGTAAACACAAGCCTTAATTGAGCTTACCGTGGGACTAGGTCGATTTGTGTAAGTGTAAGATGTCCCAAGACATTTATTTATTTTATTATTACAAACATAAGTATTTCTGCAAACTTTTTTGTACAAGATATCATTGTTGCTAACTGTACAGGTACATTTCCAGCGTGCAAGAACATAAAAATATGTGTCGCACAATAGTAAAGGAAGGAAGGGACATTTCAGTGCACGAAGACAATGTTAAACTAAAACTTTCCCTGTTTTGTTAGTGTCAAAAACATTGTAATTGGGTAGACTACCGAAATTCCTTGACTACCGAAAACTTGGTACGGCCAGGTGGAAATTACTTCGCAACATTAACTATGATAAAAACAACCAAACTGAGATTAAACTTAAAGTTTGGGCATTCGTTGCCACCAGCTCCACGGATTCTCAAAGCGGAGAGTGCCATTTTTCATTATGACGTTTTGCATTTTCTTAATGGTTCTTAAACGTACGTTGAAGTAAAGCTGCGCATTATCAGCGCATATAAGGCCTTAATCTAAACCAAAATCATAATCGCGTCAATAAGGTGGATTTAAACCAAGCGAGCGGAAATGCTCATTCTATCACCCACACTACGAAATCATCGAAATTCGACGAATTACGTTTTCTACAGCGAACGAATTTTGTAGAGTGGGCATAGAATGAGCATTCGCTCGCTTGGTCTAAATCAACCTTTAGAAAACACAAACCTCTTATGAAACTCATTCATACTAAAATATATTTCACGCGGGTTATTTTTCGACTTAAAACGTGAGTAACGCGCGTGAAATATAATTTTAGAATGTATTGGGAAAGTTAGTCATACTAATTTATTATAGTCTATACTCTGTCCAACCAGCTTTGTCAGAAGAAAAAGGAGTCAAATAAAAAATATAAGGCAAGTATTTTTGTTCGTTTATAGAAAAAAATAATTCGTGGTATTTGTTCACTGCCAAAAGTGATTATCCAAAATTTAACTTCGTAACCCAAAAATAATAACATTAAATTTTGCTAACATTAAAATATCCTTTAATGATGAAGATTTTTTGCAATCGATCCGTTTAGCGCATTTGATTCATCATCATCATATCAGCCGAAAGACGTCCTGACAGAAGCCGGTCCTGTGCCAGCCGCATCCAGCGGACTCCTGCGACCTTCACCAGGTCATCAATCCACCTTGAGGGGGGCCTACCCACGCTGCGCCTTCCTGTACGTGGCCGCCACTCAAGAACCTTCCCGTCCCATTTAATACTAAAAGATCTAATACTTTACTATCGAATACGATTGCAATATACTGTAATGCCGTAAAATAAAAACAAAAACAACACAAACAAAATTTCCGAACGAAGTAAGCCCGTGTTTTGCTAAATAGAGTTTAAACGGCCATTTTCGTAACAGCAAAAAACAAGCGAAACTGGCATGCTGCAACGAGCATTGTAACCGACAGCTGCTACGAAATTCAAAATATGGAATTCGAAATTTAAAATTACCAATTGCGCGGTTATTTTCGGCCATCGATTTGCGTCAAGCGTGGCAGGTAGCGCCGCCGGTAATCCCGGCGTTTCAAACGACGCGCCGCGCCGCAAACATTAAAAAAGGGCGAAAATGACATTTCCAATTTTCTACTGTTGCTTCGGGGCAAATTCATTTTATTTGTAGGCTCGGATTTAGTCGTCACCCCGGGATTGGACTCGCTAGTTGGCAATATTTCATTGCCATCAAAGGAATTTCGCGCAGCAACCGGCTTTATTAACGAATAATTCGAACGTCGTTTCAAAATGAATTTTCTTAAGAAAATTAGAGGATTTCCTCACTTTTTTGTTTTGTGTATTTTAAATTAAAAATATTTTTAGTTGAGAGGTTTTCCGTGTGCTGTTTCCGCAAGGTTTCACTCTTTTGAAATTGAAAAATGAGGAACAAGAAGCCGTAAAAACATGAAAGTTGGTACCCAATTTATACAAAGGCTTCTCGTTTCTACGTTGCTTTGAGTTTACTGAGTTTGATTTTGAAAATCACTTCATAGTTAAGAAAATAAACGTCACGAGCATAAAATAGGCAAATAATCTTGAACATAATAATGTTATGTGAACATTCTGACAAGTGGTAATTTGAAAATTGGAATTATTGTTGTATCTAATGTATTGTGGAAAATTCAAAACAAACAACAATGATTTAATGTCCAAAGAACCTACTACAACACAAGTTCCTTTCAAAGTTTTAAAACAAGCCTTAATTTCATTACCTTTTCAACATTCCTGACAACATTGAGTGTAGGTATTGAAAACCATATTATTAGTACTATTAAGTATTTTTGAATCCAAAATCAAAAATTTAATATCAAAACATCCACCATACGTTTTGTCAAAAGATCATGCATTTAAAAGTTTTAAAATGTGCAAGACGCTCATCATCGGGTTTACATAATTTTGTAAAAATTGTGTAATTAACGTAGTTTGGAATGATATCGGCAAGTTTGTCACAATTATATAGAAAATTTATGGTAGGTAGCAGCGTCATCATAGCGGACACATTACTGCGATCACCGATTGGTGACCGCAGTAATGTGCGCTTGCCACCGTGGCGATTATTGACATTTATCTCCTACTGCGTATATAGTTAATAAGAGAGGCCTACGTCCAGCAGTGGACTAACATAGGCCGATGATGTTTGTGCGTGTAGATCGAAAGATGACCAATTATTGTGACGTAATTTTACTTTTATCGTACCTACCATACTCATTTAACCCTTTGACCATTTGAAAGCTCTGTCAAAGCATTCAAATTCGAACCTTACATATTTATAAATTGATTTGGTTTTGTTTTTTATATGACGGCAAATATGTTGCCAATACCCATTAAAGGGTTAAAACTATCTCGAATTGGTAAACTTATAGTTGTGTACATCATTACTCAATTTGGAGCTGTAAAAATGCGAGGTAAATCAAAGACGGAGCAGTGGCAGCTTGCACCGTGTACCGTGCGAGTATGAATTTATTCATAGAGGCCGCTCAGACGCCACAGTAACCGTAGATATACAATACGTCATAGTCTATGAACAAATAAAACATGTTAAGGTGGGTTTACAACCAAACGAGCGAATGCAAATTCAATCCCACAGTCTACGAAATCAATGAATTTTAACAAAAGACATTTTGTGTAACGAACTAATTTCGTAGAGTCCCCACTCTGAAACAACCAACCTGAAGCGGCACGCTATACTAAATCACCTTTCAAAAACGGTCCTCAATTTTAGTTGACAAGTATCACTCTCGCTTTCATGCATGAAGGTAATGAATTTAAATAATTATATCAACTTTTAAAAACTTCAACCGCCTTTTAATAATAGTCCATTAAAATTTTGATTGACTATATTTTGTCAAAGATAATTATTGCGCCAAAAAATGCGGGGTGTTAAAAAAAGCGCTATGTCCTGCCCATCTTGGCACAATTGAACAATTGTTTTGGGGGCATTTTCAAGCTGGCGTTAGACGTCCATGTTATACTTACATGATCGTAGGTTGTAGTAAATAACTAAAAGTGGTATACATAATACATGGGCGAATATGTTTTTGTCTGTTATTGCCGTGGCTTACGGTTTCCAGAGTCACGCTGGTTTTATGCAAAATCATGCTACCTTAACTATGCAAACACGCATTTTTCTGGTGTTACTAAACCCTTTTCATTATTGGGCTACCTACTAACATGACCCATACAATAATATTACAACGATATATACAGTGTGTGGCCTTTAACACGGGAGAAAAATGAAATGAGTGACTCCTTAGACTATCGGCAATCATTCTGTAAAGGTCCCGGTGTTTCAAAGTGGTTAAGTTCGGAGATATTGTCATTCAAAGCTATGGACCTTTAGTACTGGATCTTGGCATCACGATGTCGTAGCTTGTCAGTCGCAAGACATCTCGATAGTATACCAGGTACGGAGTCATAACAATAATTTTGTTTTTATTTCTACACTACCTAATTTGTTACGGTTTTAAAAAAAAAAATACATTTTTAATTGATTCAAAAATGATAAGTTATTGATAACGTTTAGTTCAAGTAAATGAACCCATAATAATGAAAAATACATGAACAAAAAAATACAAAAAATAGTTTTTTTTTTTAATTACAATATGTGGAAATGATTGTTGATCAGCTTATTAATGCACCGTTTAAATTCTCACCCCGGTTGTAGGCCACACACTGTATTATGTAGATACTTTAAATCTAGTCAAACGGGGAGCTTAATTATACCTTAATAAGGTATAATCAAGCATACTATGCTGTGACATACAAATAAGGATATGATATGATGTAAAGAGATAATTTAAGATACTTTAATATAACAACTTAAAGTAAATTGCTATGTAGTTACTACTATTATATCTCAGGAATGAAATTGATTAATATTTACGTCTATAAAAAGGTAATGTAGTTGAGATATTTTATACAACCATGCCTACTGTAGTCACTCTGTGTGTTGTGAATATACTCAAATTATACTGCAGTTGCTCTTATTTGTCGTCTCAAGAATTCAGTTCAGATTTTTACATAGCTTTCTTATTTTAATTCTTTAGAAAATGGTGTTCGCTTAGCGAGTCTCGTGAATGCACTCGTTGGGTTACCACAAATAAATAGTTTTTTTATTTGGATTCGTTTTACGTTTCCACAAATTGTTTGTAGGTATACCTATTTGCTTTATATACTTCTTGAAATAACTATAACATATACATTCAGAACCGGGAGCACACCCTACATATCTTATTATCAGGCAATTATAAGGGTGCTTGTACTCAGTTCGACTTCTATTTTATCTCCTTAAATTTGAATTATTATAACTTGCATTAATTATATATACAAATTTAAAAAGTTGGCAACAAAACAAGAAAATGGAGAAAATCCATTTAGCGCTCGTACATGAAGCATAAAAACTTTTTGAAAAATTACTAGTCAAATAAAAAAAATATCCATTGGAACCAGATGCTTATACACATTTTGTAACTATAGATAATACGGTGGTTCAAATTATATCTGTATGAAAAAACATTTTTTGATGCCCACCACCCCCCTAATTTTTACGCATGTTGAAAATTAAGTGAGTGTGCTGTGTGAATTCGTGTAAATAAATACCAACACTATGACTTAATTTGAGGTTACGTAGATTTTGTTTGTTGTCTTTTGCCTTAACAATTTTCAGTTTATTTACTTTCTCCTATTATAAAATAACCAAAATTTTATCACAATTCGAAATGTTTGTCCAAAGACCTTAAATATTAAGTTCCATTCACATGCTTAATGCCATAACAATACGCTTACAGGAACAATGCTAGGTTCCGAAAATTCCTACACAAGCTCTCAAAAGAGGTAACAGTGTTATTTTTTACAACGACATGTGCTAAGGCGATTTGTTGGAACAATCGGACCCTTTGCATTGTTTTTAAACATGTGAACTCGTATGGAATTTCGGATAGAACAATGTTATGAGGACAAAAGAAAAGGGGATGAAATTGTAAGAGTTTATAAGTAAGTGTAACCATTCTGGCATTTGTTAGAAAATGTTTGATAATTGTATTTCAATCATTTTAAATTTGATGGTCTTAGAGAAAAGCTAACAGCATCGATTTTTCACTATCATTTACGTTTAAGAAATGTTAAAGTAACGTCATAAAATACATATTTTTTTTAACAAGAAAAAATATAAATAATGTAAAGCTTTGTGTGAAATTAATACACTACATTGCGACGCAATCAGCTTTCTGGACACATTACCAGGCAGCGAGGTTTTATTTCTATTTATTTTTTGTTTTTTTTTTCAATATTTTATGTTTCAAGCTTATGTTCCATTATGTCCGATACCTCCTACGTATACTGGTGCAAGTGCAAAATCATCATTTTCCAGGAGAGCTGTTCAGAGATACAAAGTTCTGTAACTAGCTCATGCAATGAAATAATTTCATGATATTTTCAAGAATTTATAACAAATACATTTTAATAAAATCTACATATTTACTTTTTTGAAATAATGAGTAGTTTTCGAAAAAATGGTAGTTACACCAGTATACGTGAAATTTACGAGTTCTTGTTTTTGATGAACTGAGACAACTACCGTATACGAAGTATACTATGACTCGATGAATACGGATATATTTTAAGTGCTTTTGATGTATATTTTGTATCATGCACCGTAAATATCTAAACAAACCGGAGTTGTTGCTCTGATGTTTTTTATTGGTTAGTTTTCGCCTAATTTGTCACTTGTACCAGTATACGCCTAAATTGATTAATCATGTACCAGTATATGTTGAAGCTTTTTTTGTATGTTATGGGCATTGTAGGAAGTATAAAAGTATATAAATACATAACGCTTAAAATAAAAAAAAGAAAACTGATTTACCATAATTTTTAAATAAGTATATTTTTTATTATTCTTAGTGTCCTACTGGATTAATGGTTACTGGAAGAAAGTCTTGATACAAACACATAGTTTTAATTTCAAACAATAAAGACATGTTTTACAACATCAAAAGGCAATATAACAATTGAAGAAATAACATCAACATAAATATTTCGGCGTTGCTTTTACAAAATAAATATATACACGAATTCGATGCCATACTTCAATACTTCTTAGGTGCGTACAGTGAGACGTAACTACTTAGTAATGATTTTAATTTTGGTGGTAGGTTTGAGAAGACGATATTATTAAAGACATTATTACATTTATTATAATTAAAAAACAATTTTAAATGGTTACGAATATTATCCACTTGTTATTCAACAAGGACCAAAGGGAATATTGTAAGCTCTGATTTCAGTAATTAGAATTCTTAATATCGGCTCGTAAAGAATATGTATGCTTAGGAGCAGCCATCGGTAACTTCTTACCCCTTGACTTAGCGTTCCGATAAACATAGTTTGTCCCTTTCAGTCTTATCAGTACATATATAAGGCGGTTAGCAGGCAAGCGCTCTGTCTAGGCTTCTACATTGATGTACTTCTAAATATTGTTATTGAACGCGGGAAAAAATATCGTGGGAAAATTAAAGAACGTCAGTTTTGTGGCTCTGTTATTACATATTTGAAAAACACACTACCTAATTCTTCGGCATGAGAATGGCTGGCCAGATTCGTATTCGTATTCGGCCTTGCTAATATTCAGCTATCTATATTAGCTTAGCTGGCAAGCAGTAATCTACTATTTTTTTTTATATTTAGGTAGGTAGGTAGGTTACGCATAATTCATTTAATTTAACATAACAACTAATCAAATAACAACAATATTGCTAAATAATAAACAATAGAGCCTACTTTTATGTGTAGATTTTAGAGTGTTGCTCGCGCATACTGGTATAACTTCCGCCCGCGGCGATAAGTGTACTGCGTATAGTGGTACAAGTCACTTAGCTCAGTATACGACGTTCGAACCAACAAAAGGTGTTAGTTATATCAGTATACGCCACTTTATTTCAAAAACTAGCGGTGATTTCGCCACAATTTTTTTATAGCATGTAGATATAAGTATTTTGAACCCAAATATGCAAAAAAACGAAAAGGGTAAAAATGTCACTTGCACCAGTATACGTAGGAGGTATCGAATTATGTTTGATCCTCTACGAATCTAAAACGATAAGCAATGCCAAAACATATTAACATTGGGTACATTAATTTGCCAGATATTTTGTTCCAAATTAATATAATTAAATAAATATATTAGCACTTTGAACAATCCAGTACCTAACTATACCAGATTGTTCAAAGTTAATTTGTATTTACTCAATAAATAATTATTTGAAAAACAACGCAATCTGTAACTGTGTCAAATTAAATATACCTCAAAAACAGTAAAAAAGTATTACCCCAATTACCGCCACTACCAGGACTACATGAATAGCAAAGAGATAGCGTCCTAGTCTCGCTGAATAATTCACAACAATGACACAGATTGGCCAAGCCCGGCGGAACTCGGCCAGTTTTATGTCAGTGCATAAACTAGTCAACGCAATTATTGTTAGCATGTGGCTCGGCCTTGCGGGGTAAACATATTTTTATTTTTTATTCTAGGACAGTCTAGATATCTATATCAAACACCTAAATCGCTATATCTATTTAAAGTGAAATGACAATGTTATTTAGGATGAGGAGTATTTTTCTGAATTCCTGTATTCAATGTATGTATAAATAAATATGAGTGTTTTTATTTAAACGTAAAAACTGAGATCTCGTTATCAACATCTTCAAAAAATTTGAGTTTAATTTATTTCACGTACTTATACATAGTATAAAAAGCTTCAATAAATTGAAGAATAAACCAGAATGTTATAAGAAAGAAACATCACACAAACTGTGTCAAGTAACATTTCTAAATTCCACAGTAATTCCATATTCAAACCTAAAACAACCAACTCCAAACACGAACTTGATACTTCGAATTATTTTTTTATAATATGTAAAACAAGTTATTACAACTGATTCCGCGACCCACCCGACCGAATACGGGGACGGCCCAAACTTCTATAACATTTTTCATACAACAATGTCGTATGTACACTTACGTCAAACCGCGTTACGTCCTTATTCCACACCGTTCCTCGCTTCAGAATAATTCTATTCTCTTTCCAACCGACTTGTTACCCTGAATGTACGTTCGTCGATGCATTATTAAAGCGTACAACTTTCCGAGGTTTTTTTTTTAAATCATTCCAGGGGACTACGCTCAATACTTAGGGTACTTAGCGTAGATACTTATGTGTTTACTGTTTTGAACGATAGAAATACAGTAGTTATTTTGTGCGAGTGTATTTATGTTAAATGTGTTCAATAAATTTATTCATGCTAGAAGAACTTACTTCGACTACGAATATGCTTTAGTTTCTTCTGATAAGTATTTTTACAGTCATTTATGTTTGTAAATGAAAATGAATACACCTTATTTATTTATAAATTGTATATATTCTGAGTGATCTCCACACGAAACGCAAAAATAAATTAACCTGAAATATATAACACTGAAATATATAATAACTAAGTCAGGTTACCTCGACTTCATGCTACAACTCCATGCATCTACTTTCATCAAACTCAAAAGGATATCCTGTTCTATCAAACAAACCGACATACGACATTATTGACTTCCACAATAGTACGAGTATGTCACTGTTGTCTATCGCTATCTTCAAATTGAGGAGTCTCGATCGATCGCCACAGCCAGAGTAAATTAGCTCCCCCATTTTGCTCCAGTCTACGGCATTTTGGTAGAACAAAGTCTTATCAGAAGAAAACTTGTATGCAGATACGCCCTTTTGTGTTAATGTCAGTCTAGGTCGCACCTAGTGCTCGCTGCTCGGTGTGCAATTTGATTTACATTCAGCGTACACAATTACCTTGGGCCTGTCGGGGAAGATCTGGCTCCGACTTGGGTGGACTGTCCTACGGTTTAGAGGAAAGACAGACAGTGTTAATGAAATAAATGAACCTTAATTTTGCTTTAGCGCTTTTCAAGAAACCATTTTGGAGTTAAGTATTTGGCTTGAGATTATCCAACACATAATAAATATACAATCTAATTTTATAACTGAAAACTACACTGTTTAAAGCACGTACTGGAATGGTGCCCAATATCTATTTTGACGAAGTTGTACTAGAATTTTACGTGTACTGTACAGATAAGTTTCTCAAAATTATCGATGAAAGTAATTTTGCCAAGTATCATTTACCACCCAACATAGAACAGAATTTGATTTCGCTGAAAGATTCACTTCCCAACTGCAACGATGCAGACGTATCTTTTGCATATTATCATGTTCGAACGTAACATAACCCAGTTGCCAAATGAAAATTCGGCCGAATGAAAGTTGTCAAACAATAATTTGGAAAATATTGGTATGCCAAATAATCATCTGCCAAAAGTTAGTTGGCAAGTAATATTCGGCAAAAAGGCGGCAAGACATTCAATAGGCTACAAACTACTTATTTTCATGCAGGTAATAAGACATTAGGTATCATACGAAATCAATGAAGCGCGATGTACATTTTATACTTATGCATAAATAATAACGATAATCATGTAAATCAGGTCATCATTCGTTTAGGTAATATTTTTGATTTACGTTTTCTTCAGACGAAGCCGTGAAAGCAAAGTACGTGAGTGTGATCTCCACCTTAGAGGATGGTGAATTACATAAATTTTTAACTAACATGGTCATTTAGATTATTAGTATGATTTAAAACGAGATTTATCATGTACCAATATTGGGTGCTCATTAATCACAATTCACATGGTAAATTAACGTTTTTAATCATACAAAATGATGATGATGAACGCCTTTTTTCTTCAAAATCACAGCTGAAGCATAAGGTTGCATATTCACTTGCGACTGTCTTGCACTCGACGGCGTCTCTATCCGCCATTATAGACTAATTAATTGGTAATCCACATACAAAGCAAATCAATTAAGGCCCAATAATTACTGAACAGCTACAATTAGACATCTGTTCGTCTGTCTGTGTCTTGTCGATGATAGATACGTGTGCTACTGATATTATATAATAACGGTGCTCCGAATCGCTGAACCGAAGTGGCAGTGGGCGGGGCACATTGCTCGTAGAGCCGATGGCCGTTGGGGCGGAAAGGTTTTCGAGTGGCGGTCACGTGCCGGAAGGCGCAAGGTGGGTAGGCCGATGACAAGGTGGACTGATGACCTGGTGAAGGTCGCAGGAGTCCGCTGAATGCGGATGGCGCGGGACCGGTCATTGGTGGCAATCTTTGGGGGAGGCCTATGTTTAGCAGTGGGCATGAAGATGATGATGATGACTCGGAATCACGTACAAAATTACGTGGATTCGGCTTTGTTTCGGAGATAATCAAACATTTTTTCAAATATAATTTTCGCCGTAACTCGTCATCGTCACCGACGCGATCGTATTACACGCGGACATAAAACGATACAGAAAAAATGTTAATTAAATGACAAAAAAAAAATTTAAATATTTCAATAACGAAAAATAGTGGAACGATGGGGTATTTCCCTATTAAAGCAGAGTAAACTTAAATAGCCAATTAGCAATCTCCTATCAAAACTTGGGCACATAATTTAAATGTGTAACCATCAATCGCTTAAAAGGGTCAAAATTCTTTTCGTTGTCTTGTTTCATACCACTCTGTCACGCTTCTAGTTGCTGTCTCGACTCAGTATATAAAAAAAATCCTAAGCACTTGTATTTCTTTTTCATGCTAGATTTTAATCCATACATCAAAAATTGGAAACAATACATCTCATACAAAAATCACAACTGTGTCACGTTTATTAGGGTCACACAATAAGACAAAGACCCAAAAACGCGACGAAAAAAAAAACTGTATAATTTGTTGAGTAATAATTTACCTCAATATTAATTATTTAAAATACAGTGTTTGCCCATCAAAAACTGCCCATCAACTTACAGAAAGCTGCGTTATAATTCCGTCAAAACATTTTTACAGCATTGAATACACGAATGCAAATCGAAATATCTATCATCCAACAGTATCAAAGATTTTCACAAAATCCCTGCTCCGCAAATACTCCGCTGTTTGCTAAGTGTGCGCATGTGTAAGTGTACGCTAGTATAAGTGTGCGCAAGTATAAGTGTACGTATGTAAAACCTTTCATCGCGACCTATCCAAGTAAATCCAGTCCGTTTCTGGCTTGTCTTTTGACCCACTACGTAAAGGCGTATGCACATTATAGTGAAGCGCATGTTTGCGGTTTTATTTTTAATGGCAA
>JALPQI010025433.1:0-12459 GCA_025490895.1 Thaumatotibia leucotreta
TATGGTCATCAATGTTGCCAATGCACAAAAAAAAAGCAATATGTCCGTTCAGATTTTATTACAGAGATCAAAATATAGTGTCCGTTCCATAAAGCGTCCAGTTTCATTGCGTATTCCCCCTACCGTCTTTAGTCGTTTGTCGTCGTTGCGATCACTTTCTAACAAAGTATGCAAGTGCAAAAGTGACGAGTAGCACCATAAAGTGCCAAGCCGTTACTTTTTTTTAAAACGTAGGACTGCTTGAGTATGTATTGAATAAACCTTAGTTACCAAATCATAGCACGGATACTGTAACCGTACCATGAGCTGCCACTACGTTATTAACGCGCATTTACTTTCTGTAAATCTCGCTCGTACTCGTGTATACTAATACGCGAGTACGAGCGGGATAGTACGGGTACGGATGGTACAGCTACGGGTCGAGCTGGCTAAGGCCTGACGCCGCGGCCACGACATCGGTCTAAGGCGACCGGCTTAGCGGAAAACGTATGGTGCTCCCTCTCGTACCCATATCGGCATCCCGCTCCAACTCATGGATTCGCTTGCCGCTGGTCGCCTTAGACCAATGTCGTGGCCGGGGCATAAGGCCTGAGTGACGAGTGTTGAGCGGGGCGTCCGGCGAGGCGGGCAGCGGCGCGTCAAGCGTCTAAGGGATTTCGACAGAGTGTACTCAAGACACGCGCATAGTTTGCATTTGTTTAATGCTTCCACTACACGTCTGCGGATAGGTCCGCGGAGGTCGGCATATGCATCCGCAGACGAATCTTCATCAACCGTCCACACGTCTGTTGATCGTTCAGTCTGAGTACAATCTCGTCAGACGCTACACGCGAGAAAGATGGACGTTGAAACTGTAGCAGCCGCAACATGATTTAAAAAATGACCTATTATTAAGCCCACGTAACCACGTGCGCCGGTTACGTAATGCGTCATGGGCATCTTATTAAAATACGTAGTAAGTAATTGACTTTAACTGTATTTTTTTATTGCCTTGGTGGTAAACCAGGAATTTGAAGGCATGCATTTGCATTGGTAGACGGCGGCCGACTGACTGCGCATCGCACGTGTGGTCGCACGTCTTGAGCCCTTTGATCCGGGCCACAAAAACCGACAACAAGCGGATCTGTGGCACACGCGTGCGCGGACGTCAAATACCCGCAGATGACCAAATCACCCCCCTCTACACGTCCGCGGATGCATCCGGCGATGACGTCCGCGGACCCATCCGCAGACGTGTAGAGGAGGCATAACATGGTCGTCCAGACGCCCGCTCGAGCGTGTGCTCAGGCCTTAGACTAAATATAGCACGAATTTGAAACGGTCTGCGACAAAGAAATAATAACGCATAATGTGTTTGTAAGCCCTTAATCCTTTTAACTGACACTTTTCTGTGTAAGCGCATAATTGGCACCTCTCCAGACGCTCTTCCCGTCGCCCGGTAAGCACAAGCGAGTTGATGTCTCAAGATTCGCAACCACAGATTACTTACCTGAGCTAAGAGTTTGTATGGAAGCTTCCTTTTTTGTTACCGGATTCCTATTCCTATACACTTTTGGTAATAAAAAATGAATGTTTCATACAAACATTTTGGGACATTTTGGGAAGATCTTGCTCAATATCATCGCTTCTACCAGCCTACCAATTTTCATCAATATCGAATACGTGATCCAAATCTACAAACTTTCTGAGAAATGCTCATAATCACCAAATTAAAAATTAAAAAAAAAACGATTTCTTCTATCATTAAATCCTACTTTCTGAATGCAGTTAGTGCTTGAACCACTAGCGCGTAAAAATCACCATCTGTAGGTACTGAAAAGTATTGTTTATTCGTTCAGTTACATACCGTTTATTGAACTGCATAATTAGCCTTTACAAGGATATAGGGTTCCCTATACTCGGAATCGATTGGAATACAATCTGTAGTCCTGAATCACCCTTTGTGTGGTCAGGTTTAGCCCCTCGTGACGATTTGTCATTTGATCTTGAACCTTGTTAAAAATAGCACAAAGTTCATTGCACGCATTGTTAAATTGAGCCTAACGGGGCCTAACCCCAACTAGCAAAACAGTCATATAACATCGAGCTTACTCAGCTAATAAGTCGTATAAAAGTCATATAAACGCGAATTACACAGTACCTATCGTATAAAGCCAGCTTATACAGCAATATGTCGTATAAAAGTCATATAAACGCAAATTACACAGTACCTGTCGTATAAAGCCAACTTATACAGCAATAGCATAATTTATTTATTTATTTATTTATTTATTAAAACAAAAGTTTACATGACATTACAGTAGAACACCAATGCGTCATGAAACTAAAATTACACAATTAAAAAATATACAATACAAATACAAAATAGAAATAAAAAAAACACATTAATTAGATTATTTATAATAGTCGTATAAGATGTCATATACACGTTTATACGACTTTCTTATATGACTTAAGAGTCATATAAGAAGTTGCTGAAAAAGACACATTTATAAAATGCTTATATGACTTTTTTGCCGAGTAGCAAAAACTTATATGGCTGACTTATGACTTGTGAGAAAAAGTCGAGTAAACGTAACACAGTTGCTATTATATGACTATTGTGAATGAAGTCATATAACAGCTAATTATATATCTTGTTTTATAAAAGTGTTTTATTCAGCATCTCGACATCTTTTATGACTAAAGAGTCATATAAGATTAATGCTGAGTAACCTGCTTTTACATGACGCTTACTTGACTATTTGTCGAATAATTACATCTTATATGACCTATGCTCGAGTAAATGGAAAAATAATAGCTATTATAGAACTTTTTGGTTTCAGCTGTTACTTTTATATGATTAACGTATCTACCTGTAGGTGTCATGGCGCTTAAACCACTAAACTTGCTATATAAGAACTAATACGAAGCAATTATATGATATGTTAATCGTATACATGTCATATAGTAGTTTCCTTCGTAATAATTAAAAATATTTATTTAATTTTTATTGTAATAACTAATAATTAAAGTGGCGCGTTCATTATTTACTACAAAATATAGTATACTTTATCAGTAAAGTGGTATTCGCAATACATTTTCAGCATTAGGTAGAATTTATAATGCCAATTATAACATGGTCATATATTACTTAGATAGCTCTGTCAAAACATACTTAACGGCATTAAGTAATTTAATTTTGTTTACACCAGCTAGCACTAACAAAATTATATGCACGAGCAAGTTGTCAATCCGTCTTCTGTTTAGTTTCGCTAGACACTTTTATTCCACAAATTTGGCATATAAGTAGCAATTATATGAACAATAAATAACTAACTCAACGGTTATATAGCACTTATATGATTAAAAGTCATATATAAGTCGCTATTATACAGCTAGTTAGCTATAAAGTGGTCACGGCGATGATTATTATATGACTAATAAGTGGTGGCAGTTTCAGTTAAATGGCTTTTATATGGCTAAAAAGCTGAGTAATATGGGCCCAAATCGCGTTATATAAACGTAATTATTACGTTTTTATGACCAATTTCATAAGCTAAAAGCCTGAATATGTTACGTTTCCGCGACGATTATATGACGAAATTTTGCTAGTTGGGACCTGTCTGTGTCCTTTCCGTAAGATGGCCGTGAAAACCGTTGTCTGCGAAACTTACTACTTATGCATCTCGCTCGATATGCTATTAATGGCACTTTGGTGTGAGCGAGTTGCGAGAATAGAAAACGAGATATTTATCATTATAAAGGACCATGCGTCAAAATGGACCCAGAATCAATAGACATGAGAGTTGGGCTATTAAATAGATCTTTAAATCTACTTCAGTCTTCATTAATTTAGGTACAAAGTCGAATTCCGTTGCAGAACTGAGATTTTTATATTTTCATTCAGAGTACCTAAATATGAATAATCTGTGGCTTAGGGTATTTAACATTTTGGAGGGTAGGCGTATATAACAAAATGAAGTATAAATTATAAATATTAGATGTCATATACCAAAGAAAAACGACCAAGATCACCTAACGTCCGACATATGACATCTAATATTTATAAAAAGTAATGTGACTACTGGGGAAAAATAAAAAGTTCAAAACAAAATATTTAGTTAATAAATAATTTGCTTTGTATTTCACAATACGTTCAAAATGAAGTATATTTGCAAACCTTTTTAATGACCTGACTCTCAGCTGTGTTGGTTCTGGGTCCAAGCTCCTAACTAAGTTGCCCATGGTCCTTTGTCATAATAAGCAGTGATATTTTGGTCCGGTGCGGTGCAAATACCTTCTCCGCTAAGAAACTGATGCGCTACTTATATGTTTGAGTTGTGTGAGCTAATTATGACAAAATAATATAGTAAATATCATGTTTTAAATTAGGTATTCAAGTAATGTAAATAACAATGTCTAGCGTAACATATTATATTAAGAATAGAAAACCAATGATAAGATGTTGAAATATGCAATCTTCGACGCTTATATTTTGATGTGCGTAAAGGAATGAAGTAAATATTCTAAATGTAAAGTAGCGAAAATAATGAAAGTTGAAATCAATACTATGGTAAAGATATTGGACCATAACGATATCCAGAATACAAGGAAAGGAGTAACAAAATCCTGTGCAAACTGTTATAGACAGAGTGACTTTAACTTAAGAACGAAATTGCTATGAATTCAATAAAGTGAAGTATAAATTTATCATCCCGTTGTAATTGGCTTGGCACCAGCGAAATGTAGAGTTGTTAGCTTAACTTTAACAGGTTACTACTATTAATGAAATCAACTTTGCTTATTTGGACGCTTGCCAGAATACGTGACCTCATGTTTATATTAGTACATGCGGAGTCTAAAAACAAAAAATGTAGTAATCAATGTCACGGATAACGGAGAACATAACTGTCAAATTGATTATACACAATTAGTGGTCCAATAAAAGTTTTGTGGAGGAAGTTCTTTTGTAGTAATTTTCCAAGTAAGATTTTTTATGAAATTGTGTTTACTCGTACGTGAAAAACTTAACTTTATTGCCCGATGCATAAAGCTAGCTCTTATACCATGCCACCACTTATTAGGTAGTGGTTGTGGAATTTAAAGTATAATAATTATACAAGGTGGCATATCACTGTTGCCTGTGACGTCGCGGGACTCGGAATTTTAGAAGGGAGTTTTAGAAGGGTCGATAATATTTTGAACTTACGTAAAATATCGCTAGGTATTACTATTACCTACTACAACGACTACTTGACTTGAAACTTGACCTAATTTCCAAGAAAACACTTTCTGCGTCCCAAAACCTCACCAGCGTGAGAATTCACTTATTCATTTGCCATCTTATATGTCTATATTGTATTTTCCGGAGAATAAAACTTTATCTTATTTTGTGTAATTTTTGACAATGATGAACTTGGTAAGCATTTTTAATTATTACTGTTGTGTACAGTACTGTATAATCGTTTGTTTTAACCATGTTTTCTTTTTTAAGGTGTGCAATAAGGAGTATCCTATCTATCTATTTAATTAGTTAAATTGCCAACAATATCATACAAACAAGTAATAGAAAATGAACCTTCATAAAATATAAGATCTGCGTTTTATCCTCTCTTTACGATTTCTCTGTAGCTTTACGTGGCTGAGTACGTTTATTACACGCCTGGCTCGGCGGGAAATAAAAGTGGTGACATGGCAAAAAAAGGGAACCCACATGGACAAAGATTACTGAACATTTATTTGACATTTGTCAGCTAACATAAGGATCTGTGTCACATAATCGATAGGCGGTAACAGTCACGCATCTTGCAATGCACTGTTTCATTAAAAAAATTGTTTTGCTTTCGCGAGGGCATTTATTTCTGTGTTAAATCATAAATGGGTCAAAATAATTTTCGTTGTCATAAAACAAGACAACGAAAATTATTTTGACCCATTTATGATTTGATCACTCTGTAACGCTTTTAGTTACTGTTTCGACTCAGTATGTAAAAAAATCATGCACGTGTATTTGTTCTTCACGCTGGATTTTAATCCATACATCAGAAATTGAAAGCAAAACATCATCTCATACAAAAATCACCATTGCGTCACGTTTTTTAGGGGCAACGAAAAGAATTTTGATCCAAATATTTGTTATTTGCTCATGGTTGTTTTTTATTTATTTAAATGTCTATTTGGAAAATGATGGTCTAAGTTTAAAAAAAAGGTTTTTGTGACGAGGATGGATCGGATCGAGGTGCAGAGAGGAGGAGGAGGGTCGATCGAACCGGAACAACACAACGAGGGACATGTTTTTGCCCAGCAGTGGGACACCCTAATAGGCTAAGAAAAAAAATTGCAAATAGAATATTTAGTTAACAAATAATTTGATTTGTGTTTTCACAATTTGATAGCACCAGCTCTCTAGCTATTCTAGAAAACTGAAAAGTATTCTGATAGGAGGTGCATGCATGTAACATTGCTTGCCCTTAGAGTTTGATCAAAGGCCCTTGCCAGCCTTGTAAGGGATTGCATATACCCGAGAAAATTTACTGGTGGTTGCTAAGACAGAGTGGCCGAGCGGTGCAGGCAACAGCCGCTAAGCACGTGGGTTCGATTCCCACCTCGGACGTTGGTGATCTTGGTCGTTTTTTCTTTGGTATATGATATGACATCCAATATTAAAAAAAAAATTGGATTTATCTATACCTACACTGAAAAAAATGCTAATTTGCATTTATCAGATCTTGCGTAATTAACCGGAATTTAAGGTTGATTGGGTCCCATCAGTTTTTTTTTATTTTACCAAACTCTTTATGTTGGCATTCTACTAACTAATTTGGTTGATTACACCAGTTTTTTGTTGATTTCACCAGTTGTTTGGTATAATGTACAATGTTCTTTGTTGATTTAACCAGAACTGTGGTATCTACTTCAACCTTTTTAGTTTTGTAAATTTGATAGCAAGGATTTGATACATATTTTATATCAAAGTTTCCTCGTAATATAGCCAACGTAAGTCATTTTGGTAATTTTTTTTTCAGTGTGGTATAATATGACTATCACCGCTTAAAACCCACAACACAATCCTTCATTGAACTTAGCGTGGGACTATATTGAGTAATAATGCCCATGTTAATTTAATCCCATTTATTTATAATGTCCGATATACGAGTATTTAAATTACCCTAGAAACACACAGATCCCTAAGTCACGTATGCTATATAATTATATTGCAATATAATAACGTATTCTGATCCTAATCATATAGGTGTGATAAGAATCAGAATACTTGTTCGTTAAATACAGATCTGTATTCTTTCAGATGGGAGAAGCGCAGGGCGTCCGACCGCTGGATGGGTGGACAATATTCGGAAGAATACGGGTCACTTTTGGATGAGGATAGCTCAGGACCGGGACCAGTGGCGTACAAGACGAGAGGCCTATGCTCAGCAGTGGGCGAATAACGGCTGAATATGACGATGATGAATATAATATACTCGTATGTATTAAGTACAATCTTCAGTAGATACATCTTAGTTTAAAGTTTCATCTGCCAATTTGTTTGGACAAGAGAACGCTCATTAAATCTAAACTTGACAAGATCCTTATTCCAAAACATCAAAACCTAATTTCCTACGGCTGACAAATGATATAGAACATCCACGTAACATGATACTTCTGAATTCAAAACAAGACCGTCTTGCTACGGATGTTCTACTTCGAATCCGATAGTTCTGAACACGGAGCATCTATCCTAGACTCCTCATAATAAAGCGTTTTCAAAGGTGCTTCATTTCAGTTGTCTACAAACAAAGACTGTGGTTTTAGAATTATAACTAACGTTGAGACTCAAACATATTAAACTATTATCGAACCGGGTTACTCACTTATTTAAGTCGATGATTGCTCGACAAGTTTCGACCCATTAAACGCCCAGTACGCGTCGGGCTTTGGCCGAGGGTGCTCCGGACGAGGACCCTCTTAATGGGTAGAAACATGTCGAGCAATCATCGACTTAAATACGTGAGTAACCCGGTTCGATAATATTTTAAAGACTGTGGTGACCAGCAATTTCTTTTGCACATCCGATTTGTTTTCTTAGTTATCCAAAACCGGAGCTGAAGACAGTCGCCGTCGCCAGGATTCCATCATCAACAGTTAAGCTTTTTTTTTCAATTACGGCAACGTACGGCAAGTTATGTGTCTGTATGTTTCAGGTAGAATAGTGTCGGTACATTTTGTAGTTTCAGGCTAAGCTTAAAAGCCAAACACTAAAAAATGCATGTTTACACATGCAAAAAAAACACACACACTGAAAAAAAAGTACAATTCCTCAAATACTTATGAAGATGTTGATAGCGATATTTGTGCGTTTTGAGCTTTACAGCTTCGACGGATGAAGAAGCTGCCGTAAATGAAAAAAAGTTTGCTTTAAAAGGCGAAAACATGATTTTTCGGACCGCTATACCTTTGAATGATAAACTAGAGTGTATATTCGGTGTAGTGTACAAAGTGCATGTAATCTATGGTTCTTAAACTCGGCTGTCGAAACGTCTTGAGCGTTTCAGCCTGATTTCCAAACATGTATCGAGTATCCGACACTTATCCTTTGCAACGATAGCCGTCTTTGAGGGGCAGGAAATAGTAAGACGAAACATACATCTTTGTTAAAGTATCTACAAGGTTGACTGAACTGTTTTCATCGGTCTCCAGAGTCACCGTGGTTTTATACAAATTATGCTACTTAAACTATTCAAACATGCATTTTTCTAGTGTTAATTAACCCTTTCCATAATGAGCAGAGATCGGACAAATGTGCGTCATTGTTCGCAATAGTACGGACATGACTCCAAAGATTGAATAATTAATTATTTAATCATTTTCAAAAATTATCTATTTGACACCGGTAACTATGAAAACCTTTGTAGTTTCAAAATCAAATTTCAAAAAAAAATTCGTTTAATTATTCATTCAATCAACTTTGGAGGCATATCTACAGGGTGTTTTTTTTTCGACCATTCAAATTCTACGTAGTGAATGTGTAGGTCATACTGACCAACTTTTACTATGGGGACAAAGTCGAAATCGCGAAAAAAAATCAGCTGTTTCATACATTTCGGCCGGCGTAATGCCGCCAATTTGTATGAAACAGCTGATTTTTTTTCTGTATATTATTGCAAACAATGACGCACATTTGTCCGATCTCTGTTAATGAGTCACCTATAAATATGGACTACACGCATGTGTGCAAAGTTGAAGTGGCATAATTTTACATAAACCGGCCAAGTGCGAGTCGGACTCGCGCGCAAAGGTTTCCGTACCATTATCAATTTATTATTAAAAAAATACAGTTAAATCAACCTACCTCAAAAACAGTAGGAGATAATTTAATCAAACCAAAAATCGTTCATAGAGTTTATTAATGTACATAACATATATTTATTTTAGAATTTTTATATAGAGTAGTTTAAAAAATAGAGGGAGGGACACATTTTTCAGACTTTGAGAGCTGATATCTCGAAAACGATTTGCTTAAATAAAAATGAGATAAACCTTCATATCATTTTCAAAGACCTTTCTATTAATACTCCACACGCTTATATACGGCTAAAAACATTTTTCTATCCCTAAGTTACATGTATGGAGGGCCCCCACCTCAATGGTTTTTTTACAATTTAATCATAATCCTGTAGCGGTTCATACAACACATATCCATACCAAATTTCGTTACTGTAGCATTTATAGTTTCCGAGTAAATCGTCTGTGACAGACGGACAGACGGACGGACAGACGGACATGACGAATCTATAAGGGTTCCGTTTTTGCCATTTTGGCTACGGAACCCTAAAAACCAACATGACTCCGGTGACCGTAGCCGCCATACTAACAGACAGAAAAAAGTACATTTCGATGCAAGTGCAAATTTTTTTTTTTTGACGAGTGTGAAAGTTGGAGCCCGAGTAAAACGAGGGTGACAATCACCCGACTTGAAAAGAACTTTTTACACATGTAGCGAACTCATAACAAGTGCCTTAAAAAGAGGAATTTACGCGCGCGAAGCGAGCGCAAAGGTTATTTTTCCGCACTGGTTAGGAAAAAGTTAATTCCCCCACAAGTAAAATGTTAGTGCCGATTAATAAATAAATATTTATCTATCGATCATTCAACATCCTTCGAATATAGTAATTCCAATTTGTAACCCTTTCCTCGTAACACCACAAATGACAAGCGTGTCATTGTCATTACCCACCCCAGGCTTCGAACCCACATCTGTCAGCGCGTTAGCTTTGACGTATGCACTTTTTAATTTCTCGATACTACAGGATGAAATTAGACGCATGTGGTTTTAGTTGTCTTTGATCAATACCGAAATCGTGAGAAATGTAAGTTTCTTTTTTTTACAAGAATTAATTAATTACCTTTATAAACAAACTACAAGTAACATACAAAATTAAATTTAAAAGTATAACTAAATTAAAACTAGATTTGTAAACTAGATTTTTGTAAAATTTAAGTAACAGAGAATCTTAGATATAGACTAGGCTAGTAGTTATAATAAATAATAATAATAATAAGCCTTTATTTCCTTAACTATAATGATACACTTATAATATATTAAAGTATGAATAAATATATGGTTAAGCTAAGGCCCCTTTCTGGGTATAGGCCTCCTCCAATAGTCTCCATGTTTTACGGTCTTGTGCTGTTCTCTTCCAATTTTTTCCAGCAACTTTCTCTATGTCGTTCACCCATCGCTCTCTGGGGCGCCCTTTGTTTCGATAGTTGGTTGGGCCTATCCACGTGGTAACTCTCTTCGCCCATCTGTCATCTGGTGCACGTGCCACATGACCGGCCCAGTTCCATTTCAAATGTAGAGAGTGGTGTAGAGCATCTATAATTTTTGTTTTATTTCGTATATCTGTACATTTTTCACGGTCCTGTAATTTTATATTTAGAATGCTCCTTTCCATCGAACGTTGACATACTTGAATTTTCTGCTTTATTTTTTTGTCAAAAGTCCATGTCTGCGACCCGTATGTTAAACTGGGCAATATGCAGGAATCCATCACTTTTTTCTTTAATTTTAGTGGTAGTTTAGATTTTAATATTTCTTTATATCCCCAAAACTTTTTCCATGTAATGTTTATTCTTCTTTCTATTTCTTCTATGTGTCTGGAGGGGTTAAATGATATCTGTTTTCCCAGGTATATATAGTTATCTACATATTCAAGTGGTGCTTGTTTTGCGAGAATCGGTACTTGTGCTGTATTTGTAGAGACCTTTGTTTTTGTAGTATTTAGGTGAAGACCGACTTTTTCACTTACTCTACATAGGTCCTCTATCATTTCTTCTAGCTGGGCTGGTGACTTAGAAAACAGCACTATGTCATCTGCAAATCTAAGATTTGATAGGTAGTTTCCATTTATGTAGAGTCCCTTTTTTGCCCAATTTAAGTCCTTCATTATATTTTGGAGCACCGCTATAAAAATCTTGGGAGAGAGTGGGTCTCCCTGTTTTACGCCTCTTCGTATGTTTATAGTGGGTCCTGTTCTGTCCAATTTTATCCGGCTCGTGCTTTTGCTGTAGATGTCTTTTATAATATTTAGGTACGTATTCGAGATCCCTTGGCTTTCCAGTGCTTGCCATATGCTGTTGTGCGTTATCGAGTCGAACGCTTTCGCGTAGTCAATATATGCAAGATAGAGCGGATTATTGAACTCTTGATATTTCTCTACCACCTGCTCTAGCGTATGGATATGGTCAGTTGTAGAGTATCCCGTTCTGAAACCCGCTTGTTCGCTCGATTGGTTTTGCTCTATAATGGGTTCTAGTCTCTTCTCGAGGCACATTGCAAAAAGCTTATACATTTATTTTGTATTTATTTAATCTTTATTGCACAAAATAAAAATCATACAAAAGGCGGACTTAATGCTATGAAGCATTCTCTACATTGTAGGCAGTAAGCTGATTGGCCTGTAGTTGTTTACATCTGCTGGATCGCCTTTCTTATAGAGCAGGATGATCCTTGATTGTGCCCAGTGCTTAGGTATTTTTTGCGTGTCGAGAATTTTATTAAACAAAGTAATAAGAGGTCCAATCAGTATAGAGCTTCCAATTTTTAAAGCTTCATTCGGTATTTTATCTGGCCCTGGGCTTTTCTCATTTTTTAGACGTTTTATCCCGTTCTGTATTTCTTTCGCGCCGAATGGTATGATGTCTGGATTCATGTTTTTGCTTGCTTGGATTTCTTGACATGTAGAGAGCGAGAGAGGCTAGTAGTTAGTTCGATTTAATTTAGGTATAACTATAAATTGTACAGTTTTGAAAATAAAGACCTTTATGTAGTTAAAAAAAAGTAACAGAGCTTATACTCGTACAGATGAACCTCTACTATCGCGAACACCGAAGTTCGTAGATTTCGGTGATTTGTCTCTGTCACTCCAACGAAGACGTCTTTAGAGTAACAGAGAAAAATATCCGAATTTTGCGGCT
>JALPQI010025434.1:0-17776 GCA_025490895.1 Thaumatotibia leucotreta
CTCATGACATTTGAAAGATTATTTATACGTCTCGTTACTAAGAGCCATTAGCTACTACTTAACTGTTTTTATTAGAAAATCCTATTTAAAGATATGTCATTATACACAACGTGTATACGAACCTACAATTTTGCGTGTATTCGATTATTTAAAAACAAGAATATATACATGATTATTAAAGCTACCAATAAAAGGAATATAAATATAAATACATGACGTATATACACGAGAAAATCTAAATATTTTAATAACTTGTCCCTGAGGACGAAAAACAAAAAATCTTATAGAAATCCACCCATAGCAAAGTCCACTCGCTTATGTGAAACGTACATTTCTCTTTTCTTGGATTTGTACATAGGAGATAAATATGAAGTTTCTCCTATAAAAACAACTCGATCCTAAAGTATCAATTGCTACTAGTTATACGTATTTTATACTACAAATTTGTTTACTAGAAAGGTACATCAGTGATTCCCAGTGGACGATCTTATGCAATAAACAACGTATCTATTACTTATATTTTATCAAGAAACCAGACATAATCGCGTACATCTTCTCAGAAGGTGTTATATTTTTTTATTCTGTTTGCGACAACGAGATGTAGCGTAATGTACGAAACGCCAAGACAATATTTAACGTCAATTAACACGATTAAACCCCGTTTGAGGTAATATGAGTGATAATCGTGAGAGTTTAAATCAATATTTTATCTCCACTATTTATCGCATAACACCATCCACATTTCAAGTCTTTTGGCATCTTCATTCCTAATACACTATTCATAAGTTTTAGTACCCATTTCGAAGTCTGAGAATATAAAACAGGTTTAATATACATAACGTTTAAATTCAACACTCAGATATGTTGAAAATTGAGTATACGAATATGAACTCTAAATAGATGTTCATAAAGCTTTTTCTAATATCCAATATATTGAATCTATTAGACTATTTAACTATTTATTAAAGATAACTAGTCTTTCGCATTTGTTCAGTATACATAAACTACAAGTTATGTGCATACATAGATAATACCTGTATCCATATTTATACAGAAATCGTTTACGAAATCATGTTCCCGTTTTGTAGCTCGAAACATCAAAGATTCGAATGTGCGAATTATTCTTATAATAACAACGCACAAATTCCACTAGCAAGAATCGGCATACTCGATGCGAGAAACAACTACATCGAGTTTGAGTTTCAATCACTGTATGTGTCCAAAAATGTGAGTTTTACATTGATTGTGACTTTTACAAAAGACATTACAAGGTTAATTTATTTGGGTCAAACGCAAACCCATGTTCGGAGTCTTTCCGGTGGACAATCTAAAAGTTAAGGCCTATAAAGCTTGATTTTCTTATGAAAGCCTTATGTTCCTTGAGACGTACTCCTTTTTCATTGTGATAAAAATCATTACTACCTGTCCACAGGCTGTTAACTATCGACCACAGGAAAGAAAAAGTTTGTGTTCAGCTGAACTGTAGAGCCCCTCTTTCCTGTGGCCAATAGTAAGCAACTGGTAGGAGTGTAGCCGTGATTTTTATCATACAATTCAGTAGGAAAGGAGTGCCTTTAAATGACAATAAGGGTTTAATAAGAAAATGAACTCCCATAGCCCTTAACTTTTAAAATGTCCACCGGAAAGACTCATAACATCATGATTTTAAGTTTGACCCATTTTTTATTTTTTTTTATGTGACGAAGGTAGACAACTGAGCTTTCAGCCCACCTGATGGAAAGCAGGAACTGAGGCCCATGGACATATTGACCAAAAAATCACGTACGCGCTGCCTACCATGAGGACTAAGATGGATTGCCTTTATCTATGCCAGTAATTACACCGGCTATCTTACCCCGAAACTGAAACACAGCAGTGCAAAAACTGCTATTTAGCGATAGGTTTACGAGTAAGACGGTGGTAGCTATCCGGGCGGACCCTGCACGAGGTCCTACCACCAGCAATAATTCCCTCTTCCCTTGCATTTATCCCTCCCATCTTTTAGCAGTTTTAATCAAAATTGGATCATCTTCGAGTACTGCTAGCAAATAAAGCTGATTCACGTGTGTCTCATGGTAATCCCATATAGCTATATTAGGACTTACGCCAAGAGTAAAATGCCTCAAGTCTTCGAAACTTACTGTCTCTGTCCAAAAATGGGAGTATCTTTAACATTGATAGTGACTTTTATCAAAGAAAATTTTCATTTTAAGATAAATCCCCTCAATTATGAGCAGCCCTTTTCCCTTGCATATACCCCTCCCACCTTTTAGCAGTTTTAATCAAAATTGGATCATCTTCGAGTACTGCTAGCAAATAAAGCTGATTCACGTGAGTCGCATGATAATCCCACCTAGCTATATTAGGACTTACGCCAAGAGTAAAATGCCTCAAGTCTTCGAAACTCTCCTCTCTCTTCTGCCTCTGTCCAAAAATGGGATTATCTTTAACATTGATAGTGACTATTATCAAAAAATTCTTCATTTTAAGATAAATCCCCTCAATTATGAGCAGCCCTTTTCCCCTGCATATACCCCTCCCACCTTTTAGCCGTATTAATCAAAATTGGATCATCATCCAACCCTGCCAACAAATAAAGCTGGTTCACATGAGTCGCATGATAATCCCACCTAGCTATATTAGGACTTACGCCAAGAGTAAAATGTCTCAGGTCGTAGAAGCTGCCGCTGCCGGTGTCGAAGAGTGGGAGAAGAGTCTTGAGTGACGTCATGCCGTCGTCGAACATCTTCTTAGCCAGGGAGATGGAGTTTTCACCTTCAATGGCGTGAAGGTCGTAGAGTCCGAGGAGGGTGTATATGAAACCGTTGAGGACGAAGAGGGGCGGTTTTGTGGGGTACTCCTCGTACCTGGAATGCGCATATAAATAGTACATTAGGTACTATAGAGGACGGGAAACGAAAGGTTACAGGCCAAGTAGAGATACGCGGCCTGTAACCTTGTTTTTCGCCGAGATTTGTATAGTGCTTTTCTCAAACTTGCAATGAAATAAAAAAACGAAAGTGATTTTCACAGTACACAAACAAATAAGTCAAAGAACGAAACGAATCTACAAAATGATAAAAGAAAAACAACTTATACGTCAAATTTTTTAAAATCCGTTTTAGATAATGTTTTACCCGGTGACATTGACATTAGTTCTTTTTTTTACGGTGAAATGCCAAGATGTTCTGTCACTTTACAAGTTACTTTCGGTATTTAACTTTTTAAAGTAGGTTCCTTCCAGTACTTTGCAGTCCTAAGTTATGAAATGCCTTTACATATCAAGTTCAATCATCGAACCAGCGAGATGGTATTTCCGGGTTTAATTTGACATACGTAATGCCAACATTTCATTGCAAGTTTGAGAAAAAATAATAAATATATCGTGACACCTTACACAAATCAACCTAGTGCCACGGTAAGTTCAACTAAAGCTTGTGATGTGTGTGCCTGTGGTCTAACACTTTTCGCCTTTAT
The DNA here is from genome assembly GCA_025490895.1 of Thaumatotibia leucotreta. NCBI lineage: Eukaryota > Metazoa > Arthropoda > Insecta > Lepidoptera > Tortricidae > Thaumatotibia > Thaumatotibia leucotreta. The sequence goes on from JALPQI010025434.1 coordinate 3,478, forward strand.
TACCACGGAATAGAGTCGAAAAGTGGTAGACCACAGTTTTTGTTGATTGTACCAAGCGACAGCATATAACGACGAAGGTAGGAGCGTGTTCATACTGTACAGTCAAAGACAAAATAAGGTGTACACATAAATGTTCAAAAATATGTCCCAGTGCACTCTAATTCTGTGTAATAAGAACGTCGTAACATATTTATGAGCGGATTCTTTCGATACTTATTTTTGTACTTGACTGTACTTTAGTACTATTTGCTATACTGTGCCATCAGTCCTATTGTCTGTAGATGCCAGGCGAATTTGAACTCTAGTCTTTGGACTGATGTGAGACGGAAAATGACTGACTGTAACCGATATGGTAGTGTTTAACAATCGGTTGTGACTGGGCATTGAAAATATTAGATTTTAAAATATCGTGAGACGTAATACTCAAATATAAATGTGAAAACACCTTGTTGTCGATGGCGTTTATGGCATTATGTTCGTAAGTTCGTATACAAATATATCGCCGCGCGTAAGCGCCATCGATAAAAACGATCCATTTACCCAGATAACCCGTGATCGGTTTTTTGGATTCACCCTAGCGGGATTTCGCATATAAAAAAATGACGGATATGACTATAATTTTTTATTTAAGACTATTATATTATATCCACGAGAACATATTTTATGAAACAGAAACATGACAATATAATGAAAGTTTATTTTTCAAGTTACTATAGGAGACCCGCCGGGTAGGACCCACAATAAACGGTTAAACTCACGTATATTTTGTCTCTGCGCGTGACATTTTCAGAGAGCCTAGGTCTCCATTCAAGCACTGAGCGCTCCGCTACCAGCACGGCAAGCACTCAGCGGCGGTAGTTTGCGAATTGTGAGACTACATGCTTGCATACGTCGTTCAGGTAGCTGGCGTCTCTGTCTGACGCTCCCGCTAGAGGAGGATGGCGTGACACTCACCACACATGCTTGTCCATCCACATGGCCTTGACGCCGCCGGCGTGGCTCGGCACGTCGAGCAGGTAGCTGGCGTCTCTGTCTAACGCTCCCGCTAGAGGAGGATGGCGCGACACTCACCACACATGCTTGTCCATCCACATGGCCTTGACGCCACCGGCGTGGCTCGGCACGTCGAGCAGGTAGAGCGCCTTCTTGGCGGCGCGGAGGTAGGTGGTGTCGCCGCTGCGGTGGAATGCTCTCGCTAGGAGGGAGATGCCGTGACCCTGGCTCATTGCTGAATGCCTGCGGATGTGATAGAATTTATTTTAAACGTTAATGTCTTCGAAGAGAGGTGAGAGGACTTCACATCATCAACCTATGATGGTCTACTGCTGGACGTAGGACTCTCCTATTAACTATGCGTATAGCGCATTAGGAGGTAAATGCCCATAGTCACCACGCTGGGCAAGCGGATTGGCGATCGCGGTAATGTGTCCACTATGTTGACGCTGCTGCCCATCATCAATCGTTATAAAAAAAAAATGGGCAGTGGCACTTTAATCCCTTAGTCGACTCTTACGACACCCGCAGGAGTTGGGGTGGTGACAAATGTATTCTTACTGCCGTCACCGCACGGCTGACTCCATTTAGGGGACTTAAGTCCACTTTAATTTTCAACTCTAAACCAATGAGAATTAGGTCTAATTTTCACTTATACCAGAAGAACGCGATGTCATCGAGGAAAAGTAAATTTAAATAAATGGAAGGAGTGACAGTGTAAATACACGAAAAAAACGGCAAAAGGCAAAATTTTCAAACATTCTGCAAAAAACATTAAATTTTTCGGACATTTTCTGTAGCCTAGTTGGTGTGACCCTGCCTACGATGCTGGAGGTTCCGGGTTCGAATCCCGGCGAGGGCATTATTTGTGTATTTATTTATCACAAATATTTGTTCCTTGGTCATGGCTGTCTATGTATGTAAGTATATATATGTATGTATCTATTATATATATCGTCGCCTAGTACCTACATCACAATCCTTAATTGAGCTTACCGTGGGACTAGGTCGATTTGTGTAAGATGTCCAAAGATATTTATGTTATTTTCAACGCTAGTTTGTCGGCAGCTTGATTTTTCGGACCAGCCAGTGTGGACGCAGCTTATGATGCGCCGGCGCAGCGCATCGAGTGACATTTGCCGATCTATTCCTGTCACGTTTAATTGCGTGTGCAGACTATATGTGTCGGCGCCGGTCTCATTCAAGTTATTTTATTGGAAATTAAATGCTCTGGGAATTAAACGTCCATCCTTTCTACTTTAGTTCGAATGTGTTTTGTACTTATCTGTCACATTGACAATGGTACCTATTTATTTAAAAGAGACAAAGTATGTTACTAAAATATAGACCTTTTTTTATGTAGGCACAACAAAGTGGCTCCACTCCACCTGATCGTAAGTGAAAAGTAGAGCCCAAATCGCGGCGGCAACGAACAGGAGATAATCAGATGATGCACGCTTATGTATAAGGCGGTAATAGCATATCACCGTACCCGAGAACGTTTTAATGTAGGTAAAGACTTTGCGGTTAACAGTACATTGTTTTATAATACCTAATCATTATAAATTAATTAGTACTCAATATGAGGTTAGCCAATTACTATAAAGTTGATAAAACAACCAGAACGATTACTGAACTTGTTCAAAAATATTAAAACACATTTATAGAAAACGCGTAATTTTTACTATTGGTAACTATATTTTTTTAACAAAGAATAACGATTTTATAAAAAAAAATCTTTGGTATAAATGTCCCTGATAGGTTGTATATGGAGTTTTTTTACCATACTAAATGACTAAGTATAATAAATGTGGATGGCGTATCTTCGTAAGTATACATATTACATAAGGTCTCAGATCGACATACTACATCATTATTGGAATGAGGTATGGCCTATTAAATCACATTAATGTACTAAGGGCACTTGCTTTGTTAACAATATCGGACTGAGTTCATAGTTTATCAAATAAATAAGGTAAAATAATTAGTAATTTAAATTTCTGATTACTGTAAATTAATCATTCGTGTATAAAATAATCATATGAGGATAAACATATCTTTTGAATCGTACCCTTTTTTCCCTTCCCTACATAGTATAAAATAAAGTCACTTTTTCTGTCCCTATGTCCCTTTGTAGTTTTGTATGCTTAAATCTTTCAAACTACGCAACGGATTTGATGAGAATTTTTTAATAGGTAGAGTAATTCAAGAGGAAGGTTTATATGTAGGTATAGTACCCGTGCGAAGCCGGGGCGGGTCGCTAATAGACTATAAAGGCGTCCCACTGGTGGCCAAAGGCCACTCCTTCGGATCTCCACAACTCCTATCGTTAATTTTCGTTAAAACAAATCCCAGCGAGGGCATTTATTTGTTTCGGACTAGGTCGATTTGTATAAAAGTGTCGCATGATATTAATTTCTTTGTTCCCCCATTCAAAACTATAGCGATTGCACAACTTAGTGCCGTCATTATGACAAAAGGCAAACGATTTAATATATTTCGACCTGATTTAGTTACGGCACTGAAGACGGATGAACGCCTGGTGAAGAATTAACGGCAATGTGAGCAACGACTATTACGTGATGCAAAAGATTACGTGCATTACTTATTGTGTATGTACAGTAAATGCCATAAATTGAAAGCAGAATTGGATATCACGAACACTTTAATTGATAAATAGCGTCGTTCATCATTCGGCGTGCGATCAAGTGTGACTTAAATAGAACGGCGGGCACCATTCGTTCTTATTGCCACCAGTGCATCTGACAATGTATCTTCAATTGTTTATTTGCTATCACACAGGCCAGGGTGACACAGTATTATAAACTTGAGAGGGTTACTTAATTCGTAGATTATATGGATGAACTTATAAAAAAATCAAAATTGTAGTAGAAGAAAAGGCTCTTTTTTCGCGAATAAGGCTCATTGGCCTACTAAAATTTGAACAGTCGATACTGCCGCTAACCTATTTACGTCAGAGCAAACGAAGTGGTCAAAACACCGGGACATGTTTCTATCGTCAAGATGGTGTTTTGTATACGTATTAATGGTTGCGACTGTACAAATGGTGCAGTGCTACATTAGTATATTTTTAATCTTATTGATAAGGCCTACTTTTTATGAGAATTTCATGAGAATATCTTACACAAATTGACCTAGTGCCACGGTAAGCTCAGTTAAGGCTTGTGTTCAACACGGGTACCAGGGTTCATGTAACATTTTTTCTTCTTACAACCTCAAAAATACTGTGTTGAAAGTTATTCGGTTTCCTCGTGTTACACCACGTAGAGGGGAGGCCTATGTTCAGCAGTGGCTGAGATGATGATGATGACACCATGTAGTATATATAAGATACAGATACATAAGTTCAAGGAACAAATATTTGTGACAAACACACAAATAGGCCTTGAACCCGCTACCACCAGCTTTGTAATTCACTTAGGGTCACTACGTCACTAAACTAGTGACTTTCATTTCATTTATTTAATAGCTTGTCTGTACAGGAGGTCTTATTACTAAATAATGTTTCAACACAACCCTGTAAAGGGCACTGCAATTCACTTACAAATATATAATAGGTACCATTTATCATGCATTTACAAAAAAATATAACATATGTCAGTAACATATGACTGAGTTACAGACTCCATAAATTGCAGTTAAAGAAAGATGTCGGGTTACTTGAGTTACGTTGACATACAAATTAGTAGCAGTTAAATTCATATTAAACATGTCGCTCTATTCACGACTTAATGGCGTCAAATGAAGGGTTAATAGGGCCACATTGAGAATGTTCTGTCAATTGAGGGTCCGAGATTTATGCTGTAGTTGCCGGAACATGCTGATCGAATCAACACCAACAAGTTTAATAGTATGGTACTCAACTTTGTATACAGAGGAAATGGGAGCAATATGATAAAATAAGTACCTATAAGAATAAACTATTGCTGTAGCCTCGCCTAGAAGACACACTTAGGAAAGAGACAACAGGATCTTCGCGCTTGATGATTCCTGTGTGAAATTAGCGAAAACAGGGTTTCGTAGTCCACTGTTTACTTCTCCTCCAAAAATGGAGCAATAATAAAAATAATTTCAGAAAGAAGAAGTCTATGTCTGTATGTTTTCTCTTTTGTGGGTCAAAATTATGTTCGTTTTCTTGTTTCATATGACTCTGTTACGTTTTTAGTTGCTGTTTCGACTCAGTATATAAAAAGCACAGTCATGGAGCTGAATCCTCACCACGCTGCAGAACTGCTCCAAGTGTCACTCACCAGCCGGGCCTGAGGTCAGCGACCCCGGAGGCCACTCGGCGCCGCACCGGGATGGGCCAGCCACCACTCCTGGCGCTGTCTCCACCAGCCACGCTGCAGAACTGCTCCAAGTGTCACTCACCAGCCGGGTCTGAGGTCAGCGACCCCGGACGCCACTCGGCGCCGCACCGGGATGGGCCAGCCACCACTCCTGGCGCTGTCTCCACCAGCCACGCTGCAGAACTGCTCCAAGTGTCACTCACCAGCCGGGTCTGAGGTCAGCGACCCCGGACGCCACTCGGCGCCGCACCGGGATGGGCCAGCCACCACTCCTGGCGCTGTCTCCACCAGCCACGCTGCAGAACTGCTCCAAGTGTCACTCACCAGCCGGGTCTGAGGTCAGCGACCCCGGACGCCACTCGGCGCCGCACCGGGATGGGCCAGCCACCACTCCTGGCGCTGTCTCCACCAGCCACGCTGCAGAACTGCTCCAAGTGTCACTCACCAGCCGGGTCTGAGGTCAGCGACCCCGGACGCCACTCGGCGCCGCACCGGGATGGGCCAGCCACCACTCCTGGCGCTGTCTCCACCAGCCACGCTGCAGAACTGCTCCAAGTGTCACTCACCAGCCGGGTCTGAGGTCAGCGACCCCGGACGCCACTCGGCGCCGCACCGGGATGGGCCAGCCACCACTCCTGGCGCTGTCTCCACCAGCCACGCTGCAGAACTGCTCCAAGTGTCACTCACCAGCCGGGTCTGAGGTCAGCGACCCCGGACGCCACTCGGCGCCGCACCGGGATGGGCCAGCCACCACTCCTGGCGCTGTCTCCACCAGCCACGCTGCAGAACTGCTCCAAGTGTCACTCACCAGCCGGGTCTGAGGTCAGCGACCCCGGACGCCACTCGGCGCCGCACCGGGATGGGCCAGCCACCACTCCTGGCGCTGTCTCCACCAGCCACGCTGCAGAACTGCTCCAAGTGTCACTCACCAGCCGGCTCTGAGGTCAGCGACCCCGGACGCCACTCGGCGCCGCACCGGGATGGGCCAGCCACCACTCCTGGCGCTGTCTCCACCAGCCACGCTGCAGAACTGCTCCAAGTGTCACTCACCAGCCGGGTCTGAGGTCAGCGACCCCGGACGCCACTCGGCGCCGCACCGGGATGGGCCAGCCACCACTCCTGGCGCTGTCTCCACCAGCCACGCTGCAGAACTGCTCCAAGTGTCACTCACCAGCCGGGTCTGAGGTCAGCGACCCCGGACGCCACTCGGCGCCGCACCGGGATGGGCCAGCCACCACTCCTGGCGCGTTGTCTTCGCACCAGCCATGACGCTGCAGCGTAGAACTGCTCCATGTGGGCGCTCGTGCTTATGGTTAAGTTGTCCAGCGAGCCATTTCCGCTGAGGATTATGCTGGATATCTGTGAGGAAATAACAAAGGCCAAGTTTAGTATATCGTTATTATATGTATAATATTACAACAAAAAACAAAATTATGGTACCGAGTCTAATCGTTTGTCGTCGTTGCTGTCACGTTGTATGCAAGTGCGAAGTGACGTATAGCACGATAAATAGATAAAACGGAACCATCACAAGCCACCTGGATGAAATCCTTATATTTATCAAGAGTCAGTCAGTATTGAAAAGAAGGGGGGAAGGTTCTCCCATCAATGGGAAACTATCTGCTCAAAATACAAGTGATAGTAAACAGTAATCGATCGGCGATGCGCTTTCCGCGATACTCGTAACGTAAACATCAACAGTCAAGTTTAACATTGGCCACCCAAAAAAATACGACATCCAGCGAGAGAAAAGTTCATTTATATTGATAATTACCTTGAACTATTGCCAGAGCAAAGTCGTTGCACATTGGTAGGATTGGCGAGAAACTAGAGCGCCTCCCCTCGGGAACTCGTGCGTTCTGGTCTCTTGCCAAAGCTATCCAGGGGTATTTCTGCACGCCGTCTTTTCCACCTCTGCATACGGGGAATGATTCGTTGGCCCACGACGCAAAGGACAAAGCCGATTTATTGGGTAAGCTTTTTGCGTCCAACTCGACTTTGGATGACGGGGGGCAAGCGCCGCCGTCTATACCGCGGTGCGAGAGCTGTATGCCGGATGTACAGTTCCGCCAAAGCTCTGTGCGTAAGGCTCTTCGCTCCCTCGACATCCATAAGTCCAGTGGGCCTGATGGTATCCCCGCGGTTGTATTGAAGATGTGTGCCCCTGAGTTGGCGCCGGTCTTAACGCGTCTTTTTCGGCTCTCCTACTCTTCTGGCGTAGTCCCGACTTCGTGGAAGTCAGCTTTGGTGCACCCGATCCCTAAAAAAGGCGACCGCTCAAATCCATCCGACTACAGGCCGATAGCTATAACCTCCCTTTTCTCGAAGATTATGGAGTCCATAATTAATCGTCAGCTCCTCGGGTATCTTGAGGATCACCAGCTCCTGAGTGACCAACAATACGGTTTCCGTAGGGGTCGTTCGGCTGGTGATCTTTTAGTTTACCTGACACATTGCTGGGCAATGGCGATAGAGACAAAAGGTGAGGCACTGGCAGTTAGTTTGGATGTTGCGAAGGCCTTCGATCGCGTTTGGCACAAAGCCCTTCTTTCGAAACTTCCATCATATGGGCTTCCAGGGAAATTATGCGAATGGGTCAGCAGTTTTCTAGCAGACAGAAGCATTAAGGTCGTTGTTGACGGTGAATGCTCTGACTCAATGTCTGTGAATGCTGGTGTCCCTCAAGGCTGTGTGCTATCACCCACGCTATTCCTCCTGCATATTAATGACATGTTGCATACTAGCGGCATTCATTGTTATGCGGATGATAGTACGGGTGATGCCTCCTACACCGGCCGTGCTAATATTTCCCGGGAAAACGTCATTGAGAGCCGGAACAAACTTGTGTCTGAAATTGAGACCTCCCTAAAAGAAGTCTCAGATTGGGGTCGGCTTAATTTGGTCCGATTTAACCCTACTAAGACACAGGTTTGCGCGTTCACCGCGAAAAAGCTTCCGTTTGTCGTGTCACCCCCGTTTCGAGAGCACTTCCCTATCTGCCACAGCCAGTATTGGAATTCTTGGTGTTGACATCTCGAGTGATGTCCAGTTCCGCGTCCACCTAGAGGGTAAGGCCAAATTGGCCTCGAAGAAGCTCGGTGTGCTCAATAGATCGAGGCAGTACTTCACGCCGGCCCACCGCCTACAGCTTTATAAGGCGCAGGTTCGCCCGCATATGGAATACTGCTCTCATCTTTGGGCAGGGGCACCTAAGTACCAGCTTCTCCCTCTAGACCGCATCCAACGGAGAGCAGCTCGAGTTGTCAACTGCCAACGTATTTCTGATCGGCTTGATACCCTGGCGCTGCGTAGAGATGTGGCCTCGCTCTGCATTTTCTATCGCATGGTCGACGTCAAAGATATCGTTACAGTTTAGGTGCCAAAAATATATTTACACCACTTTATTGCTTTGACATTAAGGTCGTGTAAATATATTTTTGGCACTTGAACCGTAATGATATCTTTGACGTCGACTGTACTACGGGGAGTGTTCCGAGGAGTTGTTCGGATTAATACCTGCCGCTTCTTTCCGCCACCGCCCTACGCGACAATGTTTTCATTCTCACCATTTAGATGGTTGGCGGTCCTCAACTGTGCGCTTTTCTCGTAACTTTCTGCCTCGCACAGCTAAACTTTGGAACGAATTGTCACAAGCGGTGTTTCCGGACCGATACGACCTTCAAACCTTCAAGAAAAGAGCGTACTCCCACCTTAAAGGCCGGCAACGCATTTGCGACGCCTCTGGTGTTGCGGGTGTCCATGGGCGACGTTAATCGCTTTCCATCAGGCGATTCGTCTGTTCGTTTGCCACCTATAGCATAAAAAAAAAAAAAAAAAAACTTGGTCCACGGAGACTTGGATTTTGGATGCAGGAGCGCCCAATCAATCAGCATATCCACGATCAGGTTCTTGCTCGCGTCAGACCCTAGATTAATTATCAGAATACATAGTTGATCACCTTGAACTTGGTTCAAGACTTTCGCTTGGGCCGGCCCAGCAGCGCACAACCAATCTGCATATTCACGATCAGGTTCTTGATTAATCACGCCGGCTCCGCATTTTCCTAGATCAATGAACAGAAGACGTAGATGATCACCTTGAACTTAGTCCTCGGAGACTTTCGCTTTGGCCGGTCCAGTAGGGCCCAGCCCTTCTGCATGTCCACGATCAGGTCGCGGGTCAGCCGCCGCCATGTTGGCTCCGCGCCCACCCCGTAGTATACGTGCTCTTCCTGTGTGATGGACCACACAGTATTAGGTATATTATCTAGCCAGAATTTATTGAAAGTTAACGCACCGTGGGTAGGGGCTATAGAATTTGTAAAACATTTTTTTATTTCCCAAACACGAAGAAAATACTTAAGTGTAGGTAAATCATTGGCATTATTAGATCATTACAAACGTAAACCGAATCAACATTATCATCATCATATCAGCCGAAAGAGGTCCACTGCTGAACATAGGCCTCGTAAAAGTAATCCCGATGAAAATGATAAATACGTATCATCAAAAATCACGATATTAATTACAAAGATAAATCACAATTTGAATGAAATCATTAACAGTCACGAGGATAAAAAGCAAATTTACACGTAGTCCTTAAACAGAAAATAGGCTTTTAAAATACGGGGAAAATATTACGATGAACATTGAACTTTTTGTTTTCGTTTATTCAAATAAATTAACAAATCATATTAATACGAGTAGAAATACTCACTTGAGCATAAACCATTTGCGTATTCGTAACATAATGCAAATAGGCAGTCTCCTTCCTCTCCTTATGCTGCAGCACCACCGTCAGCGAGGAGTTCGGCCGCAGCAGAACGTCCACACCCAGCACGAAATCCTGGCTGATATTCACCTTCAACCACACCTGGCTCGCAGCCAACTCCGTCGTGGAAAACTTCAGCACATTAGAATTGACTTTACCATCAAACTCTCTCGACATAGACGCATCTTTACTAACAATCCAATTCTCTAAATGCTTCTCACTGTCATCCAAAATTCTTATTCTCGGTTCAGGCTCTGTTAAATTCTTACTGTAATGCGACAAACCAAATTGGGCTATTTGCGTCGGGTAATAGAAGCCTCTAGGCTCCCATTGCGTCGATACAGGGACACCTTCAGTACCGCTGACGCATTTGACGCGGTCTCTCACTTCCACGTTGTAGTTCTCGAATGTCACGAAAGTACCACGAGGGTCGTATTTCTTTTTTGGGTGGTAGATTTTGCTGTAGCTGTGCGACCATTCAAATTTCTCTACGCCATCAACTGATGTTAGTTTTCCGTAGATCTGTACAAAAAGGGAATATACAACAGATTATTTCAATTCAAAATTGGTAATTAGTTTTAACAAAAAAATATGACAAATTACTGACGAGAAATATCCTGGTCACGGCACCAAAATTAGAAATCTAGCTATATCTAAAGTAAGCGTTAGTAAAGTTAAACTGAAAGAGTTTGAGTTATTTGTTATATAAATTGCTTGCTAAATCGAAGATCGATCGATGTATTCGTAACCTTTAATTCCATTACATTGGCAACAAGTCGCGGTTAATAATATTTTACACGGATAATGCTAAAGTAAATCCAAACCAAATCAAGTCTCACCTCGAAATATTTCCTAATGAAGTTGAACGGCACATACACATCGTCCCGGTCCCTGCGACAAGCTATCGAATATTCGCCGTTGATCGAACATTCGATCTCATCGCGCGCCGTCCGCTCGGTCAGGCCGTTCGAGAGTATCGAACCGACTGCAGATAAAAAATTAGATCAGATGATTTTTTTGTAGTTTAAATACATGAGCAAATTCTAACTGTAAAGTATCACATCACATGATCAGCCTATTTCAGTCCACTTCTCGACATAGGCCTCTGCTATAAGTCAATAATCTATGCGTATAGACGCATTAGGAGGCGGAGGTAATTCTCATAATGCTGTGCAGGGCAAGCAATGTTGCTGCTGCTCATCATCGATAAATGAATGGTCACTGACACTTCAATCCCTTAGTCGTCTCTTGTGTGTCACGGGAAGAGTTAGGTGAAATTCTTACTTCCGTCATTACGCGGCGTAAAGTATCATCATCATCATCATCAGCCAATTGACGTCCACTGCTGGACATAGACCTTCCCCAGAGAGTTCCACAAAGATCGGTCGTACTCGTCGTATTTTAGGGGGGGGTTTGCCATAATCGCCACGCTTGGCAGGCGGGTTGGCGATCGCAGTTTTGTACACCGCATTACAGGGATGCTGCTGCCCATCCACCGGTGGTTTTGGACGTAGTTTAACGACATACCCGGGTCGACGACATATCCGGGTCGGCGTAAAGTATAGTAAATACTAAATAGTTAGGCATCTTCGGCTTCCGGATATAATGAGATACATTTCACACTCACAACTCGACATCCATCGTGCCTTTTTTGTGTGATAGCGAGGCAGCCCTATTCCAACCATGCAAACTCCTCCACGAAACTCAGCGTCTGTTTCAGGTTTCTAAATGCCTCCTTTAGTGTGTTTGGAGTCCCTAAGTACCTACTGCATACTTCTACCATTTTACATTATATTTAGAAGAATATGTGATATTTCCTCCTCTTCCAATTTATAGATCAATAAATGGACTTAGAGTTACTGCGAACAGATACTACGAACGGATACGATCCTATGGTAATACCTGGTGGACGACTGAGCTCGCCGCAGCGCGCCCAGAACAGAGTGAGCGCGAGCACAGCGCAGCACAGAGCGACCAGCGCCACGCGCAGGTTCAGCCGCACCACCATCATACCCGCGCCCTGCGAACGAGATACCATTATTTTTCACATACATACATACATCATCGGCCTATATCAGTCCACTGCTGGACGTAGGCCTCTGTAAAGTATAAAACCATGTCACTTCCAGCTATCTGTCACTATTATATCTTTAAAATGGTTATCTCTTGTATAATTCGACAGTCATATCACGACCATGTTCGAAATTTGAGAGTTACCAGAAAGTCCAAAAATGTGATACTTATTTGTGGAGTAGACCCAACGACATATGAGCTACCTATATTATACATATTTTATAAAAAAATAAGACACATTTTGCTCGTCACAGGTTATGAATAACAGTTTACTGGCCAAAAAATTTAATCACGGGTCATTTGGGTCAGCCGAAGCATTTAGAACATGAATAGGCTGTGTACTAGTAAGAATGATTCACTAGTTACTGAGAAGCTATTGATTGTCTACTTTGGATATCTAAATTGACAAGTGACCCAATTTGGAGATACATCTCGTGACTTCACTATGCTTTCATATTTATTTAGATAGGCCAAGGCATTTTTTGTTAGGTGAAATTAAATAAAAAGAAAGTTTATTCACAAGATCATCTGGTAAGTAAGGTACAAGGTAATAAGTGAACATTGTTGAACCTCAACATGTTCGGCTGTGCTGTAGGGCATTGAAAATGATTTATATTGACACAATTAATACATGTCAAAGGATTACGCTACGTATTAAATATTGTGTCTGGTCAAGCCTGTCCAACTAGCGCGTTCGGTTGGAACTGTCAGTGCCACCCCGAGGAATACACCAGTAGGGCCTCACGGCAAGCGGTGACGCATGTCGCGCACTTACGAATGTTGTTTGTCGAATATCTACGTACTAATTCGACCGCTGTCAGAGAATTGATCATTAGTATCATAACAATGAACAATAAAAAAATTAAAAATAAAAAACAATCTAAAAAAGCTAATGACTAAATATTAAGATTATACCATTTTTTAAAATGAAGCAACATTATTTTTCAGAAAAGGTACGAGTTACGCGATAGAAAGAGAGCGCACTACTACGTGACATTTAGCGTTGGCATACTTGGCATTTAGCGTTGCGCGGTAGGAATTTGAACTTAATAGTATCGTAGCCAGAGTCATTATTTCTTAAAACGAGTATTTAGAGATGGTTTTCTGTACTTACTTGTACTAACCGCCTGGTAAAAGAGCCCCTTCTAAGATTGTCGCAATTAGATATATCGGATCGGCTACGGTGCTGAAGAATATCTAAACATGCACTCTAACGCCATGACAATAGAGACCTGCTCAGTTATTTGTGAGCACCCTGGCTGCTCTCATATATCTGATGGCGACTGTATAAGTGGAAGACTATTTTATCGGCATTAATTAAAATAATATAAAAGACTATTTTATCGTCATTAATAATAAGGACTTCCGCTTTAATTACAAGTTACTAGCTTATCATAAACCTGCCCCAGCCAAAAATAATTTCTGCCGCTTTTGAAACCACGGAAAAGTCAAAAAGTGGTAAGCCGGCTTAAACAGCTAAGAAAACTTGTTCTATTTCTTGGATTACTTAGCTATCTTTGTTGTCATGTTTATAGTTGCCGATTTCTAAGAATGAACAATTTTGACAGTTTAGAAATGAGCCCTATACAAGGTGTTTATTTCGATTTGCGATAAATTAGACAGGTTACTTGAGACATTAATAGAAGTTGTCTGGTATAACGGCTTTTGAAAAATTCGATAAAAAATATTTTTTATCGAATTTTTTAATACATAATAAATGAAATGGTAAGTGTGAGAGAACCTTAAGAATAAAATAAAAGTTAATCTCAGGTGACTGACGGCACATGTCAAAATAAGTAACATTAGAATGTAATAAAGGTTGCAATACACTTATTCAGTCATTAAACTTATTTTTTTGATAACTCAATAACAGTGAGAGTTAAGACACTAGTTTCTTAGAGAAATTAATTATATTTGACCTAAATAAGCTTCCCTTAAAGTTATAGCATATAAAGAAAAACACCCTGTATATATGACGTTAAGACTATCAGAAAATCGGTTAGCCTTACCCTCATATTAATTATAAGGTTTAATCTATAACTGTCAAAAGTAAATTTTTAGACATCTGTAACTATAGGAGATGGGAATCCTACATACATACAACTAACTAATGAGAGGTTAGCTTAAAGAGATCCATTAATTAAAGGGATAAG
>JALPQI010025435.1:0-13237 GCA_025490895.1 Thaumatotibia leucotreta
TAATAATAATATAAAACAAATTCTAACATCAATGCATAATTAAATTCACAAAAAGATCGTCAAGTGTATAAAAAAAAATAAATATTACAATATATTCAATTTAAAATTAAAATAATATATATATAAGTTCTAAATCCAAAATTAGGGAACTTACTCTATTTTATAAATACTAACATTAACAGGTGCTACCACATGGGACTTCATTAGTACTATGTACTATGTTCATAGATAATTGTTATATAAACTGTATAACTTATGATTGTGTTAGTAAAAATAGATGACAAATTTTTGTTTCGTGCGAGTAGTAAAGGGTTCGTTTTCATCTTATAACGCATCAAATAATTAATACACGATGATTCTTAATCCGTGATCAGGAGTAGAAAAACATTAAAATTTAGCCAAAATTAAAACTTATTCGGGCGAGGTCTCAAGTTATTTCTTCACTGTTTAATTAATTAAAAGTGAAAACCTAATTAAAACAAATTACCACTTAATACATGGTCATCCTACAGTATAAAGTTTAACTACGATACGTCAAGTGCCATCTGTATGGCGGGAAACGGAATTTGACGGATCTTATGTCAATAAAGACTTCTAACTTATCAGTGCAATACTGATAACGACGAACATAATTGATAGGAGATTATGTTAACGTGCATTACCTAAACTTGGCAAAATTTTGAGCAAGGAAAGCAATTTGTTTTCATACAGTACAATTTAATAATTAAATAAAAACAATAAAACTGCGTACCTGACCAACTAAAACAAAAAACATTAATTAAACATAATTTAACAAGTGTTCAAAATGTCCACCGTGATGTTCTTTACACAGATCCGCTTTATTGTTCCGCGTGATTGGATTGATTCACTCGAAATCTTCTTCAGAATTCTCAAAGAATCTTAACATTTGTTGATCCAGATCGTCAGGATGATGACAAGGTCGGCCGGGTGCTCGAGCATGTTGTTTCACTGTAAACTGTCCGAAGTCGCGAAGATTTTTGGTGCATGCGATTTATTAACCGCCTTGTGCTATTCGTTTGTATTGACAAACGTACAGTATCGTAAGGCTCTGTGTTTGAGTACAGATGTGGTGGAGGCATGATTTTTGGTGAATAATTATTATTTTCTCATTCAATATCCGTGACTATGATTTTGTTTATTATGCGTATGACAAAAGTGATTGACAATGTCATGGGCAAGGTTTACTCATAAATTGACATTTGCTAATAACTTTGTAAAGAGGTTACAATGCAACCTCATTAAAACCGATATGGTAGTAGTAGAGTGACAAGGATTTTAGGATAAAATTCAATTCAAAATTAAAACATGATTAAAAAATTAATAAATTTGTTTTCACGTAATTAGTACTTTAACGTAATCCCCATCAATTACTGAGTTAGAAAAAATGATTCCTGATCACGGATTAAGAATCATCGTGTATAACTGGATCAAATAATTACAAAAATTATGATACCTTTTTTTTATTTATTTCTGTTGGGGCATCAACAGTCATACATAAGAAATTTACAAAACTCATATCAATCGTTAGTAGAATCAAAAAAATATAAACAAATATGGCTGACTTTACATAGCATTTGACGTCTTTGACAATTATGTATATTGTGAAACGCGTGCGCACATAATAATAACGTTACGTTTAGATTTTATGTTAATATTAACAAATATAAATAATTTTCACTACAAAAATATGTGAAGGTTAAAGATTGTGTTTTAAAAGTGCGTGATGATGGAATAATGCAAGTTTTTATGTTTGTTTACATTTTTTTAGGCGCTACTGTCGTTTGGTATAGGTACGTAAACAATTACATAAAGTAAAATAAAGTCGCAGTAATACACACATAAATCAGGTACTCCTTACAGGTTGCAACAAAAACATTTTTTTACAAAGCAGAAACTGAGGCCCATGGACATAGTGACCAAAAAATTGTCTATGCGTTGGCTATCCTGAGAACTTAGATGGATTGCCTCTATCTATGCCAGTAATTACACCGGCTATCTTACCCCCAAACAGAAACACAGCAGTGCAAACACTGTTATTTAGCGGCAGAATAACTGGTAAGCCGATGGTAGCTATCCGGACGGACCCTGCACGAGGTTCTACCACCAGCAAACAAATTTATTGTGGAGAATTGGTTTATTAAACTAATGTCTACAATTGTTTTACGCGCATTCAATTCCTGTTGTAATGGTAAATGAAATATTTTAATAAATACGTGAAATAAATTAATTATTAAGTAACACATAAATCTGTTTTTTGTCTTGACTTGTACATACTTTAAAGATGAAAACGATCTTTAGTTAAGTGATTTAAGAATTAAATTATACTTTTATTTATTTACAAGAATTGTGCAATTTTACGGTAGAATCATATAGTAAGTCATATTAAATATTTTGTTCCACTACTTTCAATTTTCTTAGTATTATATGTATTTTGGCATGGTTATGTCTATTATATTTATTACTGTGCTATAAAATAAATTGTCACAAAGTATATTTCCTTACAGCCAAGTTTGGATAAAATATTATTTTAGACAATTACGTATAGATATGCGTTATTTAGGAAATTAAATAATACAATTACTATTACAGAGTACATTAAGTGATATGAGGACAAGATATTATTATACATTTCTATGATATGTATAACTCTATAAACAACAGACAGAGTACACTTAGAAAAAAAACATTGTTAGGTTCAAATTCATAGTATAAAAAAGTAATAATGGTAGGCCATTCCCACCAACCGAATGGAATCGGGGCCAGCCGGAGCGTAATTTAGATTATCTAACAACAAAATGGAATTCTGACCTGCCATACAGGGTGGAACGGAACGACGACCTTTCCCGCTACCGACCGAGTCTACCAACCATTACGATGAACTTTCAGTATGGGACCAACATCGAAAACGTACATGGAAAATTGACTATTCCATACTATTGAACTCTAACTAATCACTCACTTTGTATGAGGGGTTAATTTTTTTTTAAGATATTTCGTTGTTGGTACTATACTGAAAATTCATCGTAATGGTTGGTAGACTCGGTCGGTAGCGGGAAAGGTCGTCGTTCCGTTCCACCCTGTATAACCTTGTCATAGTTAGTTTGAAAGACAAATTGTACGAGAGCTGATTCCGATATTTAATGTAATGTGTATTTGAGGAACAGAATACTTATTTTATATGTAGGTAGGTACTTTAAAAACATGAAAATGAAATTTCATCTTTCTCTTTGTGCCAAACGAGTGCTTCCATAGAAAAGAAAAGGGAAATGCGTAATATAAAACATATACTGTTTTAATTTGATTTACATGTTCAATGTGGACATGTGAGTTTCAATAATTAAAAATCGTTACCTGATATTTATTTGTATAAGTAGGTATATGTTATAATATTTGATATTTTACACTATGTACACTCTCACTAATGGTCCTTAATGTTTAATATACAAGACCCTCGGACGGTTAATCTGCTCCATTTGAAGATCTTTTTACATTCACTTTCGCAATGGTAACATCTTTAAAAGACAGATACTAAAATATTCAAAATTTCACTCCATTATTTATAGAAACGATAAAAAGAACTTAATTTTATTAATCAACAAGTCAATCCGTTACATTTTAAATCGGTTATATGTTTAAATTTGTCACCACAAATTAAGAAACTACGATTATGATTAGTTGATTAGGGTTTCCAGTACGTACTAAAAATAGTTACGTTTTTTTTCATCAATGCTTGTATTCTTATATCTGGGGCCCGTTTCTCGAAAGCTTGTAATTTGTAATATAAGGTGAGTCTCTTTTCAACACTATTAATTAGATAACGACTTACGCTTGTATTACAAGTTACAAGCTTTCGAAAATAGGCCCCTAAAGTAATCCTTTAATCATTTTATCGTTTGACAAATCAAGCCTTAAAAATCTAATAAAACACTTTATTAATTTATGCAATAAATATGAAACTAAAATGTCTAATCTTTTGAAAATTTCATACATATTCTTTCTAAACACAAATTACAAAGGGTTCTTCATAAAATGTTGTGTATTTTCTAAAAAAACGTGTGAAACTGAGGACAACAATTATGCCGTTTAAATATCAACGCCAGTTTAGTCTTGAGAACCCGTATGAATAATTTAAGCACGCATTACAAGATTTAGCGGCTAGGGAAGGCTGTCACGGTCTGGAGTAAGATTTATGTTTCTTTCTAAGCTTTTGAAACTGGTTCAAAAGTGCTCCAATTCTTATAAAAAAATTGCTAAAAATATACATGTCATTAATATGAGATATCATGTCATTCATGTCCAAAGAAAAAATGCCTAGTTTACCAACGTTCGAAAATTATAGAAGATAGAAGGTCCTTGCCCTTAGAGCAAGGTCAAAGGTGCCTAGCCTTATAAGATATGATTGTACTATTACATAATATATGTATACTCGAGAAATCTGACCGGTGCCAACCGATGCCGAGTAGTTTAGGCATCCGTAGACGTACCATGAGTTGCAAAATAAAGGATGTGTTAGGTTTTACTCGATACGTTATCTATTACGCCGCGGCCACGACATTGGTCTAAGGCGACCGGCTTAGGAAAACCATACGTGCTATCTCGTACCCATATCGGCATCCCGCTCCGACTCATGGATTCGCTCGCCACTTGCACTGGTCGCCTTAGACCAATGTCGTAGCCGGGCTTTTATATTGCGCTTGCACTTACATTTATTGGAGCAAACGCGATACCTTGCTTCACGTGTTACAGAGGAAAACCTAACGTTACCGATACTTGCCAAGTATGCATGGTACGGCTGAGTATGTGTGTTTTAACGAACTTTGAACTGAACGAACTAGGTATTTTTTCCTTGATATTTATAATTTGTAGTATTATATAAAAGTGATTACATAAAAAACACAAATAAAAAATATTTAATATTTTGATTTATTCCACAAAAACCTGAATATACTAATCTTTACTATAATAAAAGATAAATGCACCGTCGTACAGTATTGTAATTACTACGCCAACTCGAATTGCTCGAGGGCATAGAACCAATCACTAGCGTACCTAAGCTGTCTAAGTAGGTCACCTGTGTTCGTAGTGCATGACAAGTACAAGCAGCATCGATAGTAGTAAACTTGTGTAGCTAGATTTAGTCTTCACGCCGCTTTGTAGTTCGGCCAAGCTTGAACCTGTTGGAAACATGAACTTGTAAATACATTTCAATTTCTGGTACAGTTGAAGAAATATTATTTGCACCTATGAAGGTTATCGCTTAGAGCAATAAAGGATAAACATTTTGACGACTAACATAGTGTAGTTTAAATAAAAAGAGAGCCATAATAAACACGAATAACTAAGTAATGAGACAATCGGAGAAATGTGCGTCATTTTTCGCAATGTATGGACATGACTCCAAAGTTGATTAAATGAATAAATTCTTGAAATTTGATTTTGAAGCTTTAAGGTGACTTGTTATAATGGTTTTCATAGTTACCGGTGTCAAATATGTCATTTTCTGAAAATTATTAAATAATGATTAATTCAAATCAAAAAATTATTCAATCAATTTTGGAGTCATGTCCGTATTATCGCGAACAATGACGCACATTTGTCCGATCTCTGGTAATGGGGCATTCTATAACGAGATGGTCCCTTACGAAACGCCTTTCTTCTAGAGTACGTAAATAGTAATGCCCGTTTATGGTAACATCTAATTAATTATTATTACGCGTTTTATCTTTCTAACAAATACATTTGCCAAAGTAATGCCTGAGGACAAACCGCATATATTAATCGGAAGACAAAGGGTATTTTATGGAATATTGTGTCTAGTAAAATTTCCTGACGTCACTAACAAATCATTACACAATACATAACAATACTCGAATAATATACTCGAGCTTTCGATACAACTTGGATTGAAATTGCTGCCATAAAAGAGTTTCGCGACGGATATACCTTTTGAACACTACGCTAACGACCAATATCTAATATATCTATATATATAAACTCGCACGTGTATAAAGTTCAAATTAAGTTAGCGTCCGAGTGACAGCGTTTGTAATTCATGTGGCCTAGAAAAGGTTGACTGCCCGTTTGCTTAAAACATACTTGGGTTAATGATCCTTCTAGTATAAAAAAAGTTTGATCCTTTACCTATTTTTAAAAACATTTAAATAATTTCCTCGATTCATTTGGGTAATACATTCCCGGTCAATGAATACCTACGGGTCAGGTGGATTTTTTCATAGAAAATACTTGAAACGTGCTGATTACAAATATTTAAAATAAATAGTTATAATACAAGTGGAACCATTTTTAACATCAGATTGTATTGGAATTTCCCTGAAGTTTTCACCCGATCCGAAAAACACGGAACTTTATCGTCAGATGACTCCGTAGATATGAAAATAGCAACTCATGATTAAAAAAACTCGATTTACCATACATTTTAGGTTTTTTTTTTCAACGGTCTACATTTTTGTCCATATCTACAAACCGACCTAACGACAAGTTAAAAGTTTTTTTGGGTTTATTTATAAATTTAGGGAAATTTCAATACAATCTGATTTAAAAATAGATTTTACCTCCACTATAAATATTTTTAAAAAATATTTGAAATCTCCATGTTTACATTATTTTCTATGAAAAATAACAACTGACCCGTTTTCATTGCCAGCGTGTGTATTTACAGATAGTTACCTATTATATATTAAATAGCTGCACAAAACAATGAGATCTAGCATATAATTTCACTTTAATACAATATACCTTTTCTCATGTTCACACATAGAGTTTGCGACTACTATTACCGCATGAACCATGAATGATAATGAGTATACGATCGCCATGTTCCGATACCGAGACGGTATATCCATTGTCCTTTATTACAATGAATAAAACTGAACACTAAATTCAAATGCTTATTTTATAAAATAAATCGAACTAGTAAATTGCAGCACTCACTAATCTAATTAATATTAAAAAATAAAAAATATCTTGGGACATCTTACACAAATCGACCTAGTCCCACGGTAAGCTCAATTAAGGCTTGTGATGTGGGTACCAGGCGATGATATATGTGAGGAATGGAACGTTCTCCGGAAATGCGGCCGACGCCGATTGTCATTTGTTTTGACAGATCAAAAACTATGCTAAAATAATAAGCATGTATCTCTTTATAATAAACCCTCAATTAATTAATTTGTGTGGTTTTATTAAAATATAACAATTGGCGACGAGTGATACGTACCTAGTTTGCAAAATAACAAATAGTGATAATAAGTGTTCGTCATAACCTGGATATATGGACTAAACCGGCATCGGCGGCAACTAGCAAACTGATGGACAAAATGGCCGTCGGGTGTTGAGGTTACCACTAAATTGATGTCGGACATAGAATATAAAGACGCGGATGATGAAGATGATGAAGATACGAAGAAGAGACAACAAAATATAGACCAAGTGAAAAGCGGAAGAAATCTGAGTAGTATCTACAAGTGTAATAAAGCGGAGCTTATTCAAATATTTAAAGAAAAAAAATTGCAATTTTCGGAATCAGATACCGTGGACCAATTACGTAAACGGCTAAGTGACTATTTCAAAGGTAAACAAGTTAAACAACAAAAAAACTACCACCATAAGAATGGCAGCGTTAGGAGATTTAAAACCATTTGACGGTGAAAAGTGGGAGGTCTTCGAACAACAATTCGAATGTTTTATCTTAGTTAATGATATTACGGAAGAAAAGAAAGTGCCTTTATTAATTACCAAATTATCAGCCAAAATGTTTGAAACACTTACTTATATGTGTTCACCAAAACAACCAAAGACTTGCACCTATGAAGAATTGATTGCTTCATGACAAATATGCTAAAACTCTGTCCACAGCACTGGAAAGAGCAGAATTTAGAAAACGGAATCAGTTACCCAATGAAAATATTCAGGATTATGCACTTGAGTTAAGAAAACTGGCTGGTAAATGCAGATTTAAAGACACAGATGACCAGATAAAAGAAAAGTTTATGGAAGGTGTGTCATCAAAGTTAATAAAATTTGAACTTCTGAAGAGCCCCACTGAAATTACATTGGAAAAGTGCATCGAGCTGGCTAGAACTGTTGAGGCGGCCCTTCTGCATACAAAAGATTCTAGGGAAGTAACTGAGATATTCTATAATGAAAGAAAATCAAAACAAACTTACAAACCAAAGAAGTTTAACAACAACAACAACAGTAAACTGTCAGGTGTGGAGTGTTTTTGTTGCGGCAAAAGAAATCACATTAAAGCAGAGTGTACCTTAAGAAAAAAGTTCTGTTCAGAATGTGGATCCCAAGGTCATACATTCAGGATGTGCCCCAGAAAAGTACAACAGGTTAACACATTAGAAACAAACACATCCGTTGACAAGGAGGACTGTGAGGAGGTAGAGAATTCAATAAAAAATCTATATGAAGGATTTCAAACTTATTCTGTGAATACTGTAAGTAGGGTACCACCCCATTTCTTAAATATGAATGTAAATAAGTATAATCTCCCATTTCAAATGGACACCGGGTCTGATGTGACAGTGATGACAATCTCAGATAAAAATCAATATCTATGTAATTATGAAATGCAAGAATGTAAAGTTTTGTTTAAAAATTTTGACCAATCTGTTTCAAAACCATTGGGAATTGTTAGCAATGTACCTGTAACATGTAACAATATCACTAAGTTGTTACAAGTGTACATTGTGAGAAATGACCACCCTAGAGTAATCGGTAGGGACTGGCTTTATGCATTAGGAATGTGGCCTCCGCAATGTGAAAACAAAGTAGATAGAGAGATTTTTATGATTCAAAATGTTTCAGATGCAGAAGAATTAGTAAAAAACCAGTTTGCAGAAATATTCCAGCCAGGATGGGGAAATTTCAAAGGTGAAGTGATCAATTTAAAATTGAAGCCTGATACTCGACCCAAGTGTCTACCGGTCCGACGGGTACCCTATGCACTTCGTGAAAAGGTAAATAATGAAATTACTAGATTGTTAGAAAATGGCAGGATCTCTGCTGTGGAACAAAGTGAATGGGGTACTCCAGTTGTGCCTATAATGAAACCAGATGGCTCAGTTCGGCTGTGTGGTGATTATAAACTAACAGTGAATCCTTACATGGAAATTGATCACTTTCCATTACCTCATGTTGATGACATTTTGCACTCCCTTAAGAATGCTGAGTATTACTGTGAACTGGATTTGAAGGAAGCCTATCTACAGGCTCCCCTTAGTGAGGATAGTAAAGATTGTACGACTATTGTGACTGAGTCAGGTACATATGTGTATAATTACTTACCATATGGAGTAAGTTCAGGACCTGGGGCCTTTCAACGTTTAATGACTAAAAAATTAGCAGATATACCCAATACTATTGTGTTCATAGACAATATTTATATTAAGGGTGCCACATTACAACAAACCTTTGAAACGGTATGTAAAGTCCTGAAGCGATTACAAAAGACTGAATTCAAGTTAAAACCACAAAAGTGTAAATTTTTTACTACTAGCCTAGATGTTTTCGGGTACCGTGTAAACAAGGATGGTGTCAGTGTCATTCAGTCCAATATTGAACCACTATTAAATGCAAAAGCGCCAACAAATCTGACTATGCTGAAATCATTCTTGGGTAAAGTTAATTATTATTCCAGATTTCTAGAAAATATGGCAACAACATTAACACCTTTATACGAATGCACTAAAAAAAATAAATTTGTTTGGACAGCAGAATGTGATGATGCTTTCAAAAAAATAAAACATAAATTGAGTTCAGCCAGTAATCTCAGACACTATGATCCTCAACTGCCTCTGATTTTAACTTGTGATGCTTCGGATACCGGACTTGCAGTTGTCTTGTCAAATAGAGACAAAAAAGGTGTTGTTAAACCAATTGCATTTGCTAGTAAGAAATTGAATGATGTGGAACAAAAATACAGTACCATCGACAAGGAAGCCATGGCTGTGATTTTTGGAATTACAAAATTTTACAACTATGTATATGGCCGGTTCTTTGAGTTGGAAACAGACAATGCAGCCTTGACGCGGATTTTTGGACCAACAAAAAGTATTCCAAAAATGGCAGCCAAACGATTGCAGCACTATGCAATTTTCCTTTCAGCATTTAATTATAAAATACGTCACATTAAGACAAATGTTAATCCGGCTGATTATCTTTCAAGAACTGTAACTGAATCAAATAATGTAAATAACGAAGAAGTGGTTTGCCCTGTATTTGTAAATTCAACTTGCAGTATATTAAGTTGTTATACTAACAATTCCAATATGAAATCTTTAAACTGGAAGACAATACAAATTGAACCAAAACGGGATTTGCTTTTTACAAAATTGATCAGGTATATGACAGATGGATGGCCAGAAAAAGAACAATTAGATAAAGAAGTACTGCCATTTTATAATAGAAGGAATGAATTAACTATGGACAGGGGTTGTATATTTTGGGTATATCGCCTACTAATACCTTACACCACTCGGGAACTAGTTTTGCTTGAGTTACATAAAAGTCATTTTGGAATTGTTAGAATGAAAGAAATTGCACGCTCTTATTTTTGGTGGCCTAACCTGGACTCAGACATAGAAAATGTTACAAAAAAATGTATGATTTGTTTGCAAAATAGTAAAACACCCTCAAAAACCCAAAAGCCATGGCCTGTTCCTCCATCAGTATGGCATAGGATTCATGCTGATTTTCTTGGTCCATTTTATAATAAAATGTTTCTTGTAGTAGTAGATAGCTACTCGAAATGGCCTGAAATACATGAAATGGTAAATATTACTAGTACTCGCACTATAGAGGTTTTTGAAAGTATATTTACTAGATATGGATATCCGGTACATTTAGTCACAGACAATGGCCGTACCTTTACCAGTCAAGAATTCAAGGATTTTTGTAGTGTGAACTTTATTAAACATACATTTTCACCGCCATATCATCCCGCCACCAATGGTGCAGCGGAAAGGTTTGTGGAAACCTTCAAGTCTGCTATAACAAAAATTAAAGAGAGTGGGCTAAATTTAAGATCAGCTGTTAATCTTTTCATGTTTGCCTACAGAAGTACGCCACAACGTACTACCGGGGTTTCACCTGCTCGCCTCATGTTAAGTAGGGAATTGAGAAATAGGTTCAGTCTACTGCGCCCCCCACCTCTGTCGGAAGTGGTGCAGGAGAGAGTGGATAAAAGAGAACAAGGCCATAGGGATGTTAAGTTCGAAATAGGTCAAAAAGTAATGGTAAAGGACTATAGAAAGGACAGCAGGCCATGGGTTCAAGGTTTGATCATAGAAGAGTCAATTCCTGGAACTACCTTTGTCATTGATGTAGAAGGGTTCAAGTGGAAACGTCACGTTAATCAAATGTTAAATTGTTCTGAAGATTTAGAAGAGTTATGTTAGTGTGTTTAAGTAAGTAACTAATTTTAAAAATTATTTGTAAGCTTAACTTTTAAAACAAGCCGGGGAGAGTGTGAGGAATGGAACGTTCTCCGGAAATGCGGCCGACGCCGATTGTCATTTGTTTTGACAGATCAAAAACTATGCTAAAATAATAAGCATGTATCTTTTTATAATAAACCCTCAATTAATTAATTTGTGTGGTTTTATTAAAATATAACAATATATATAATAGATAGATACTTTAATACATAGATAGCCATGACCAAGGAACAAATATTTGTGATAAATAAATACACAAATAATGCCCTCGCCGGGATTCGAACCCGAAACCTCCAGCTTCGTAGGCAGGGTCACTACCAATACCAACTAGGCTACGGAGGCTGACTGATATATAATCTCACGCTAAAAATGTCACAGTACAAATCGTCAATCAATTATAAAGCATTCATAAAAACCATAAATAGACTTTGAAAGAGTTATAAAACAAAAACAATTCGGTGTGATATAATAGATACAGTCAACAAAAACGTATTTTGTCGACTTTTGGTCTTTATAACCTCTGAGTGTCGAAAAGTGACCACAGTTAGACCACATGCAATGTGATTATTTTCTTCTATTTCAGGAAACACGCGGCAAAACATTATTGCGATGGACTTATTATAACTGCGAACA
Organism: Thaumatotibia leucotreta; assembly: GCA_025490895.1. Taxonomy (NCBI): domain Eukaryota; kingdom Metazoa; phylum Arthropoda; class Insecta; order Lepidoptera; family Tortricidae; genus Thaumatotibia; species Thaumatotibia leucotreta. Next base: position 12,120 of record JALPQI010025435.1, read on the forward strand.
ATGCCTAAATTTGGGGTTTTTGTGGTCGCATGTGCTGCGATTTAACGCAAAATTCCAGTTTTACCAGTTGCATGTAATTTACAAATTGACAATATTGTTAATGAAATTACTTCATTTTTTTCGTGTGTTTGGGTCATACAGACTTTTTATATGAGTTAGGTTACACTTCTTTCCTGTGAACATATCTAGGGCTCTAGAATCCAAATTTTCTTGTTGGAAGAATACAAGCCAATAGGTGGCTTGTGGAAAAGAATTATGTGGTCAAAACCTAATTTGTATGTCCCAGAACTGTTAATTTTCGCAATGTCCGCAGGAAAGACGCCCGAATTCGCAAACTGTATGACCCATTTATTGTGAATTTATCATTAAAAGTTCTTTCTATAAAACTATTATCTATTGGTAGGTACTTATCTTTATACAAAGTTTCCTTAATAGGCCAAAATACGAGCATTCTTTTTTACAGTGACCACGCTTACTCAGAATAAAATATTCCACTTTGGTAAAGAAAATAACCTTCGCCGGAGTTTTTACGAAATGGTCCAAAATCCTTGTTGAGCCTACAGGAAATTTACTCCGTGTCACGTTAACGAAGTGGAAGGAACGCTCAAGTAATCGCCGCGTTAGTAGTACAATGAATAATAAAATGAACGGTTACCCAACATTAAAAAAGGATCCCTAAGTACAGTAGAGACTTTAGTAGGTACCTAGTTGCTTATTTGACTGTTGTGATGAGAGACTTTCAAAAACAAGTGTTTTATGAAACGAGCCAACGGTGAGTTTTAATATATGATCTAAGAGACGAGTGTTTTAATGTACAGTCGTACGTAAGTTTTTTTAACGATAGCTAAATAACATTAAACAAATAAGTTTCAATCGCGTAAACTTACGACGAATATTATCCTGACGTTTCGGACATGGCGTTACAAATGATGAGCCTGCTGCACCATGGGATGCCCGAAACGTCAAGATAATATTAAACGTAAGTTTACGCGATAAAAACCCATTTGTCGTTAAAATAATATAAGTGCTAATCTTTTATAAGTTATAATATAAGTTAGCGATTGGACTAATTTTATTAAAAAAATACACTAAAATTATGCAGTTTAGTACGAAAAAAC
>JALPQI010025436.1:0-19920 GCA_025490895.1 Thaumatotibia leucotreta
ACATAAGTAATCTACATAAAATTTTCTACAAAAAAGATATACGCATATTTCCTCTGGGATCAATGTGTCATGAGATAAGAAAGCAAGAAGATGGACACTAAAGAAATAAACACATTTGTTTAAGTAGGTATGGCACATACAGAATGCTCGCGAGCATTCCAAAAAATTTTATTGCTTTATGCCTGACCATATTTAGAGTCTTTAATGTTATATAAAATTTCCTGGATTCGGCTTGGTTTCAGAGATAACCAACCTTTTTTTCGAAATAAGTTTTTTAACGTAACTCATCATAAAATTTATTTTTGATTACAATGCTACCACAATGTGTTTTGATATTACCACACCTTTTGCCTGGCAATCAAAAAAGGGGAATAAACTTGACGAAATAACCCGTCCATAAAAAAATAAATAAAATAAATAATTTTAAAAATTGTTGTAATGATAAAAAGTACTGGAAATGTCAAAAAGTATTCAAAAAGTCTAAAATAAAAGAGAAAAAAAATTTTTTTTTTTTGGTGGTATTTCACATTAGTTCTCAAATAATCGAATTTTTGTTTATTTTGATATCTAGAATGCATACTTAAAATCTTTTGTAATGCTCGCGCCCGGGCGCGCCCTGTATGCTTATTTGTAAAAATAAAATTCTTAATTATCTTCTAAACCTAAAATATTCTCTTAGTCATCGTCAAAAAATTTTAACTATGCATTCTAGACATCAAAACAAACAAAAATTATTTTGAGACTTAATGTCAAATACCACTAAAAAAAAAATTTTTTTTTCTTTTTTTTTAGACTTTTTGCATACTTTTTAACATTTCCAGTACTTTTTATCATTACAACAATTTGTTAAAAGTATTTATTATAATATTTTTTTTAGGGCAGGTTATTTCGTCAAGCTTATTCCCATTTTTTGATTGCCAGGCAAAAGGTGTGGTAATATTAAAACACATTGTGGTAGCATTTTAATTAAAAAGAAGTTTTATGATGAGTTACGTCGAAAAACTTATCTCGAAAAAAAGGTTGATTATCTCTGAAACCAAGCCGAATCCAGGAAATTTTAGTTAACATTAAAGACTCTAAATATGGTCAGGAATTGAGCATTAAAATATTTTGGAATGCTCGCGAGCATTCTGTATGTGCCATACCTACTTAAACAAATGTGTTTGTTTCTTTAGTGTCCATTTTCTTGCTTTCTTATCTCATGACACATTGATCCCAGAGGAAATATGCGTACATCTTTTTTGTAGAGAATTTTATGTAGATGACTTATGTACTAGAACATTTTTTGCTACAAGCCACGGTTTACGAGTTATTTAATAATAATAATAATAATAATAATTCTTTATTTGCAAAAAATACGGTACAATGAGGTGTTTTGGTACATGTTTCCGGTACGATAACATATTTTGCTGATTAAGCATGCAAAAGTTAACTTACAACTAAGCTTACAACTAAACATTTTGATTTAAAATAGTTCCTTTAGAGTATAAAACACTCGATCATTGAGCCATAGACGAAGCTGTGTTTTGAAAGGATTAAGAGGAAGATGCTTCATGCTTTCCGGAAGGGAATTAAATATTTTCATGCACATATTATAACTACTTTTATTAAAAAGAGAACTATTTGGAATGAAGTCTAAAACCAGTTTGTTGGGATATCTCGTATTTCTGTGGTAGACATCTGATGCTTTTTTAAATAATTCAGGGTATTTTTTTACACAGACTGCTGCCTTTAAAATATACATGCATGGCAATGTCAGCATATCGTATTTTTTGAATAGCGGCTTACATGATTCCCTGGAAGATATCCCACACATCGCTCTTACACATTTCTTTTGTGCTATAAATGCTCTGTCCATTTCACTGGAATTACCCCAAACAAGGAGGCCATATTTTAAGTTCGATGCAACATATCCGTGATACGCTATCATGACGGTGTTCCAATCTGAGATGTTGCGAAGTCGCCTCAAAACGTATGCAAACTTCAAGAGTTTATCACACACAGTATCTACTTGAACTTTCCAATTGCAGTTCTTATCTAGGGTGATTCCTAAGAATTTAGCTGTATCAACTTCTTTAATTTTGGTATTACTATATTGGACGTCGAGTAAAGTACCTTTGTCTCGTATGTTACGGAATTGAATAAATTGAGTTTTGTCAAGATTAACAGATAAATTGTTGCATTTAAGCCATTCTATTACTGATTTAATTGTATTATTAATGTCATTATTGTATTCTGATTCATTGTTACATGTCACTAAAATCGATAAATCATCAGCAAAAAGCGTACATTTATGTGTAGTAATGTCTGGTAGGTCATTAATATAAATGAGGAAAAGCAGGGGCCCTAGTACACTACCTTGTGGTACTCCTGAACTATTTTGAATGTATGACGACCTATAGCGTATTATTGTGGAACCTTGAGAACCCATGACTTCAACACACTGCTGTCTGTTTCTTAAGTATGATTTAAGCCACATTAAAGCCGGTCCTCGAATCCCAAGATTGTTAAGTTTTTGAATTAATAGATCGTGCAACACAAAATCAAATGCCATAGACATATCAAAGAACACTACAACTGTTGGCTTCTTTTTATCAATGCTTCGGATAACATCATTCATTAGAGTAAAAGTGGCAAGTGTAGTACTTTTGTTTTTTTGAAATCCATGCTGTTCTTTTTTCAGTATCTGATATTTTTCCAAAAATGACATGATTCGCACATAGATAGCCTTTTCAAATATCTTTGAAATTATAGGTATAAGTGTGATTGGTCGATAGTCACACATTGCAGACTTGTCACCTTTTTTGAAAAGCGGTGAGACTACAGACAACTTTAAATTATCCGGAAAGCACCCCTCTTCAAAGGATAAATTAATTAAATGAGTTATAACCGGCACTAGCTCGTCAACACATAGTTTTAGAATTCTTGTTAATATGCCGTCATATCCTGTCGAGTTTGTATTTTTGAGTGATCGTATTATATTTGTCACTTCGTTGTTGCTTACTGGGGCTAAGAATATTGAATTATTTACATATTTCGAGTTCGTGTTCTTTATTGTAGAGTTAGGGATATTATTACATGTACGATTAATAAAATAATTATTAAATTCATGCGCTATGTCACTAGGATTTTTAATAACAATACCGCCCTTAATTATTTGTTCATAACTTTTGTTTGTTACGTGGCCTGGATCGTCTTTAATAATATTCCAACATGCCTTGCCTTTATTTGCAGAGTTCTGTATACGTTTTTGATTGTGTAATTTCTGTGAGTTATTTATACAGTCAAGTAGGATTTTAGAGTATAATTTGTATTTATGTTTGCTTTTCGATGTTTTATCTCTATAATGTCGGAAACGTAGAGTGCGTTTATATTTACAACTTTGCTTTATACCTCTAGTTATCCATTTATGTGTATTGTTAGCCGAGACTTTACACCTAATAAGCGGAAAGCAAAGCTCATAAAACAAACAAACTAAGTGGTGAAAATAATTAAAAGCCTCATTCAAGTTCGAAGCCTGAAATGTTTCAGAAAAACTTAGGGATTTAAGGCACTCTCTATATTTACGTATGTTACATGAGCTGTAATCTCTTTTTGTCACATACGTTATATTTTGCTGCAGATGTTTTTTGGTATCTGGTATATTTAGAATTTGAGCCGTTTCGTGATCCGATAGGCCTAAAGGAAGAAGCTGACCTTTAGCGTCTTCGATATTGCTGATAACGTGGTCTATGCAGGAATTTAATCTAGTAGGGTCAGAAATGTGGGTCTTTAAATTATAATATTTTACGAGATCATTTAGCTGACTGGAGATTTTATTTTGCACAAGTGTATTTATGTTTAAGTCACCGGTCAGAACAATTTTTTTATCTTTTTTCTTAGTCAATTGATTTAGAATGTCGTCTAGTTTTTGGAAAAATATATTAACATCAGAGTTTGGGGTACGATACAGAGCTATTATAATTAGTTTACTGTGCATTAACTCTATAGCACAACATTCAAAAACATATTGAATCGCTTGACGATTAACAAATAATAATTCCTTAAATTCTAGTCCCATTCTAGTCAGAATACAAACACCACCTCTGTTTTTTTCCCTAGAGAAGTGGGAGGCTAACTTGTAACCTTTAATCTTAATATTTGATTCACAGCCTCTCTTTACAAACGTTTCCGATAAGCAAATTACATCTGGATCTATCCCCTCCTGACGCATCTCAGAAAGGGTTATTTCCAGTAGGTCTCTTTTTTGCAAAACACTTGCAATGTTTTGGTGTAGAACTATAAATGATGTGTGTGAATCTTTAAGAACGAAAAAAATCATTGTTACTAATATTTCGCACAACATCTTCTTGTTTATCAGAATTACTATTTACATTGGTAGTGACATTCGTCGTGTCGGTGTCGACATCAATTTGGTTTCCGTCTTCAATATTCTCATTTGAGGTATGAAGGTTGGAATCTATTAAAGTAATAAGTGTACATAAATCTTCCAAAATAGTTGTGATTCCACGCTTATTTATTAGTCCTAACCTTGTAAACATTTTATATGAGTATTCTAAATGCTTGTTACTGTCTAGTATATATGCATACTGGTGCACAAGATTATCTAAATATAAGAGATTATTAAATGTCTCTACGCGTTTGTTATATACATTATAAAAAACACTAAGTTTGAACACAGGAAGACAGATAACAATGTTTGTATGCTGCACGCTTACTAAATTGTTTCTTATTTCTTCAATTACACATGCATAGTTCTGTGTCTTCCTGAAATCAGAATCGTTTATAAATAATACGCAGTAATCATTTCGCGTGAAGCCTGCTAGTTTGTTTTTAATTCCTTTAAGTAGTTCCCTGATATCTCCTCCGGTAATAATGTAATGGCAAACTTGATTTGTATCAAAGGTTCTCATTATCAACCTACGCATCTGATTTTCATTATTTCCGCTAATGATGCAAATCTTCCTGGTATTTTCAGTTACAAAAATATTATTGTTATTTGTGACTGTAGGTGTAGTTACCGGTGCGTAAACTTTTGTTTGTGGAGTGCTGTCAAGTTTAGCAGGAGTTATTATTTGTGTAGAATACAGTTCACTCGTTAAGCTTTCTATGCGATTTTGCAGCTTAAGAATCTCGGTATCTGCTAGTTTTACCTGGTTCTCTAATTGTGTTATCTTGGTATGTAGATTATGGACTTCTTCCACATGCTTGTCTGCGTCAACATTCTGGGAAACTACAGCTAACGGCGATATTGAAGGTGTCTTTGTTATTAGTGAGAGCCTTTTTCTTTTTAAGTAGTTGCCATTTTCGTTGCTGTCTGGTGACGACGTAATACATAGCGTTTGTAATAATTTGTTTTCCTTTGTTAGCTTTTCCACTTGTCTTCGCAGTTCGCCATTTTCCAAAATTTGATTATCTAACTCATTTTGTGTGCTGTTTAAAGAAGACGTGAGATGAGATATCTTTCCTTGCAATTCCTCTAACGTAGCGCTGTCAACTAATGAACCGTCGAGACTTTTTGATAAAAAGCTCGGTGATACAATTGACAAATCCTGACGATAATTGTCAATTTCCAAGTTGGAATCCACCTGTGGGCTGCATAAAGTGTTGTCTACTGTAGAATGCAAGTCCCCCAAACTAGAAAGAGTAGTGTTTGTTGTACTTTCCGCAGTAGGTGAGCTGCATGAGGTCAGTACTCTGTCTGCATCAGGCAAAACATTACTCGGAGAAGAGCTGTCCGTGGTAAGAAAAAATTGTGTAGACAGTAGATCACCCGAAGTCAGTAAATTATCTGTAGATGGTGGAGCGTTCACAGTCGGCAAGATTTCACAATCATGCAGGCTTAGAGCCGGGGAGGTCCCACTCGAGGTTGTGTTTTCTGGCTCGTTAATTTCTGAAGTATCGTGTGCAAGTATCGGTGCAGGCTTAGGGTTCTTACGGGAAATGGTTTTTTTTTCTTAATGTCACGTTTGATTGTTCCGATGATAATTTTTTTGATGTCTGGCAGGATTTGCACTTCCACTTATTTCGGGAATCAATGGACATCAAGCGATATAGCTTTTCGGAAAGCCCTGCGCAATCGAACTCATACCTATTTCGGCAGAGTGAACAGAGTGATGTGCTTTTTAAATCGACTGAATTTTTACATTTAAAACAAATTACACGTTCTGCCACTTTACGGCCGCTGTTTGCTAATTTCGATTTTTCAGACATTTTTGAGTTTTTATGTTGTACAGGAGTCGATATCTTTTTAGATTTGAGAATCGACTTATTTCGGCTTTTTATTTTTTTTGGTGGCAGCACTGAGTGGTGCGTGAAACGGAACGTATCAATCAAATTGTCACTGTCAGTGATGAATGACAACGATTAGTGTCCAATCAGCTGTAATCAGTACAGTTATGTTCTGCCGACAACAGCCGAGTGTTTGTTCTGCTTTCTTTATTTTGAAATGATTGTACCATTTAACGGCTAAGAATGATCTTCTTACCAGTAATTTCTTCGGTGTTTCGTGTCCTTAGGTGTAAATTCAGTGCTAAACACACAATTATGGGTGTTAGGTTATGTTGTTGATCACTCACTCGATTGGATTTTAACTCGTAAGTAATTATTGCAATTAAAACTTATAAGAGATCTCACTACCAATGTTTACTTACGAAAAATTAAAAATAAGAACCTTTACACCCCCCTCCCCCCGTTAGCTCTACCCCTAAACACCAGTACTTTTAGTACGTGGTTTAAAACACAATTCCCTACAACTATGCCAAAATTCGCTTATACACGAGTTATTTCCCCCGACAGGCAACTTTTGGTCTTCGTTAGGTGGGCTATTTAGAATGGACTCGGAAATCGTATTCCACGTATGCGAATTAGTCGGAAACGAGTATAATGATCAAAATTGGAAAAAAAAGTTCCCGCCATCTTGGATTTTAGAATGGACCCGGAAATCGTATTCCACGTATGCGAATTAGTCGGAAACGAGTATAATGATGAAAATTGCAAAAAAAAAGTTCCCGCCATCTTGGATTTTAGAATGGACACAATGGCAAATTCAAAAAATGTAGACACAATAAGAGAAAATTAGTATTAGCCTTTTTTTTCTTACAGAGTTTGTTGGATGTTGGACAGAGTAGAGAGCTATTTATTGCCAATGATAGAATGCCATTAGTAAGAGTTTAATTATTATTTCATCACACTTGCTGTCTAAGCGCGCCATTGCTTGTGTGCGAAGCGGGAGTAATAGAAAAGTGAAATTCCCAAGGGAGTAATAGAAATGTCAGTACGTTATTTAATAATATTATAACTTATTTTTTTTGTCGGCAAGTGTGATGAAAAACATTGTATGCATCACGGTCGGTAAGCGGAATACTAACTCGAGTCATAAAAGCCCTCCGCCTAACGGCGTCGGGCTTCTAACACTCTCGTTAGTAATTCCGTACTTACCTCCTTTGATGCACAATGTACTATTTCGCTATGTGAGTTTGGTATTGAAGCGTAGAATAGAAACAGAATGCAATGCTCAGATTACCTTCAATTTTCTATGCCTCTCGTTTCGTTTGTTGCCAGCTCGTCAGATTACGGTAAAGCAAAGAGAATGCTGACGACATCAACGCCGCGCCGCAATGTATTTGTTATATAATTCGGATATACCCTAATCAGCTATTTATTGTTATCAGTTGTTATGTTACGGGTTCAAATCCTAGCATATGACTTGTAATGTATGTATTTTTTTGTTATTATTAGTGATGTAGGGACTTTTTACTTTTTTTTTTATTGTATTTATTAGTTTTTTGGTTTTTTAGACCTCCTTAAACATTTAAAATCAATATATGCAAGATTTTGTTTAGCGACATCTATAGATTATTTCTGTCAAGACTCGAGCAGTGTACTGTTTGTCGCGTATCGAGAAAAACGCATAAAAATATGTACGTGCAATAATAGATGGCGCTGAAATCAATTTATTCCAAAAATAGTTAATTTTTTTATTTACTAATTTACTCTTCTAGAAAGGGTGGTTTTGACTATTTTCGATGTATGATGCTAAATTAATTAAAACTGTGCACTAACAGGTAGTAAATATCTGGATTTCAAATAAAACTAAATCTATTACTAGTCAATCGTGCTCCTAGTGACATCTATTGTAACATATTCCGAACTATTTGAGCCTTCTATGAAACAGACCCTCTATATTTGGGTACTTTGTGTTGTAATTAAGTTTGTAACGATAAAATTGGCGTAATTAATCAATACAACGTAAACAAGGCCTTCATAAGTCAAAAAAGGGCTATTAGAACCATTGTTCGCATTCCCCAAATAGAGTCGTATAGGGAGCATTTTGTGAACCTGAGAATCCTAACAGTGCCGTCACTCTACATCCTTGTCGTGTCGTCCTAACAGATCTGGTTAAGCTTCTTCATAGATATGAAAATATAACTGAAAGAGAAAATAGGCTAGCAACTAGACGTAAGGATATTAAAAACGACATAATCCCGAGGCTTAACATTATGAAGCATACGGCGAGCTACCAGGCCGTATTTCTCTTTAACAAGCTACCGGTACAGTTCAAATCCATCACAAATAGCAATGTCTTCAATGCCAGACTTAAGCAGTATCTTTTACAAAAATGTTATTACTCTGTTAATGATTTTATATTAGATGTTTAATAAAAAAAATACAATATTTATTGATCATTTTAAATTTTAAGTTATTGACACTTTTACTTCATACAATTATTTTTATTATATACAAGGTTTTAATTATTTTATATTTTTGATATGATTCCGGCATTATTTAATTACCTTTGTGATATGACATGACTAAATGATTTTATAGTTTTTATCTTTTGACATATTTCATAATAGTATATTGGATTGATTAGTTTATTTTATTCTACTACGTTAATTATAATTATCATCATATGTCTACTTTTAGTCATGCCATAATATGAATTCTATTTACTTAATGTTATTGTCAACAGGAATAAATGTGTGTCTGTGCATGTTAGGGTGTAGGTAATGATTATATTATTATTATTATTTTAATTTATTAATACTAAGATCAATATTCTACACAATTGTATTGTTATGAATAAATGAAAATGAAATGAAATTAAGTACAATATTTTTAGAAATTTAAACTTGATTGGCCGAATAATATCGCTTATAGATAATAAAATGAACATCAGAACTGAGTTTCTATTTAAATTTTGCGCTAAGACCTGAACACTGAACGGATCCCTGTAAGCAACCGTTTTTTAGAAAAACTTCGAAATAGCTCAATATTTTAAAATGTGTTAAACTTTTTATGAAGTACTTAATATTTTTTTCATCACACTTGTTGTTTAAGCTTGTTGCTTGTATGCGTAGCAGGAGTAATAGAAAAGCGAAATTTCCTAGGGAGTAATAGAAATGTCAGTACGTTATTAAATAATATTTTGTCTTAAAACTTATTTTTTTAACGGCAAGTGTGATGAAAAACATTTTATGCATCACGGTCGGTAAGCGGATTACTAACTCGAGTCATTAAAAGCCCTCCGCCTACGGCGTCGGGCTTCTAACACTCTCGGTAGTTATTCCGTACTTACCTCCCTTGATGCACAATGTACTAATGTAATTAACACTGTCGTATATTTGAATTACCCCATTAACAAATAATTTATTAACCGAAGAACGAAAACGAACACAATTAGAACCGTTCTTTTGAATGCAGAAAAAAACTGGTATCCAATCTATGGCTGAAACCATACAATAAGTTGTAGCGAACGTTTCAACGGCGACTTATGCAACCAGGCGCGGATCTAGGGGGGGGGGGGCAATGGGGGCACTTGCCCCCCCCCCTCACACTGGACTCATGTATGGCTAGGTGGTGTTTGAAGTATAAAATACTATCATATCATAGGGCAGTGCCCCCCCCTCAACGAAGTCCTGGATCCGCGCCTGGATGCAACCCACCCTATGTCCAGTACATACCTCTGGTCGTGCTTGGGGTCGACGCCGAGTGCTAAAGCCAACATGTCGGCGCGGGACTCCGCGGGGGCGGGCGGAGCGGCGCGGGGGCGCGGGGAGCGGCGCCGGCGCGGCCCGTGAGGTGGCGCTTCTGTTATTACAATATTTTCTATTTGGGCGGTTTAAAAAAAAACGAAAACCTGATTCTTCCTGATCTAGACGTGCTTGGGCTCATTCTAATTAGAATCACGAGCTGATTCGATCTAAATAAAAATAATAATGTCCTAAAAAATTTTTTTCTCAAACTTGCTACGTAATTTTGATGTTACTTACTTTAAATTAAACCCGGAAATATTATGTATCCGGTGTCATGTGCTAAGATGATATGTAAAGAGATTTCATGTATTTATTTCACACCTAGGACTGCAAACAGACTGTCTTTTGTTTTGAAACGTAAAATTGTGACACCAAATCTTGACATTCATCCACAGAAAAAAAAATAACCTTAGAACTAATGTCTATAACACCAGGTAAAAGAATATCTCAAACAGATTAAAAAAAAAGTTAGGCGCGAATGTTTTTTGTTAATGGTTTACGATACTGTACTATTGGTATATTTACAAATGAAATAGTATGGTTCAGCGAAATCAGTTAGTTTTATTTCATGGCAAGTTTGAAAAAAGCACTATACAAATCTCGGCGAGAAACAGGGTCACGGGCCGCATATCACTATCTGGCCTTAGTTCCTTCGGCCAGATTGCTATTTGGCCTGTAACCCTTCGTTTCCCGTCCTCTGTACTATTACATAACGTTTTTTTGTAAAAACATAGGTACTACGAGCATCGCGTAACAGAAAATTAAATTTTGTAAGAAAATTTTTAAACATTTTTTTTATCTAGATCGAATCAGATCGTGATTCTAATTTGAATGAGCCCAAACGTCCAGATCTAAAAGAGTCATATTTTCGAGATTACTTTTGGAAAACACCCATTTACCATTTATATCTCCAAATAGTACAGCAAAAAATCTCTATAACGCGTAGTATTTTTTTATATTTAATCATAAAAACTGTAGACTTGTACAAATTATTAGGATTATTAAATAACAAAATAAACATTGTTTAACCATCCAAAACCCCTACTTGATCAAAAAAAAGCTGCATATAGCGATATGGTCCTACTGTTATTTATTACTTACTGCTAAAGTAGGTTTGACAGACTATAATCAACCAGAGTATATATTTTTTAAACAAGAAAAATGCTTATTCTCAATATTTAAGTAAATTTAACATCACGGGAAGAATAATCTCAAAAAAGAAATAAGTTACCATCGTGTTCAATATCCTCCTCGAAGTCCAATGCATTGTAATCAATCCTCTCATGACGAGACCGCTCTGCAACAAAATCATAATTTTATACTTAATCTAATGCATAATACAGACAAACATGCATTTCATATTTGAACCCTAATCGTGGAACTAGGTCGATTTGTGTAAGATGTCCCAAGATATTTATTATTATTTATTTATTTATCAGAGGATTGCGAAGACCGCTAATCTAGCATAACACAGCACAGCAAAAAGTTAACAAGATATTCATAAAACTGAAGTGGTTTTAGCTAAATTCAAAAAAAAAGAGACGACTAATTGTTTGAAGTTGTATCTGATCATTAATTTATTGAAGATTGATGATGGGTAGCAGCGTCATCACAGTGGACACACTACTGCGCCAACCCGCTTGCCGAGCGTGGCGATTCGAATGGGCAATACCTCCTAATATGTCAATACGTATAGGTTATAGGAGAGGCCTAGGTCCACTACGTCCAGCAGTGGACTGAAATAGCCTGATGACGTGAAATGTGTGATGATTACCCACCTAGAGTAGTGTCGCATTCGCCTTCCTCTTTCTCCTCAAATGGACCCTCCGGGGTACCGCCCGATACCGCACCTGCAAACATATAATTGGTATGAAAAGAGTAGCAGAATTTTAAGCATTGTCAGGAGTTGGGTTTGCTTCCCAGTCTAAGTACATTAAAAAAAAATGGACAATCATATATCCGTCAATTCTTCAAATCCTAAACTTCTATTTTCAAGATTTTGCAGTATGCCTGGGACCACGGGCGTAACGTCAGTACCTGAAACGTCAGACTAAATAATAAATTAAAAATTCCACGATTAAGTCCCGTACACTTGTTAAAATGTGAGTGAAAATCTTGAGGTTTTAATGCAATATAAAGAAAGTGTTGTTTCGATAACAGATGTACACTTCTCAAGTGACAACCCTGTGCCAAACTGGGGCCCATAAAGTAAATCCACTGTTCATTACAAGGTCCAATTAATTCAAATAGCTTATAGATAATTCCACATGTAATGTCTTGGCGTAAGCTGTTTTTTACATGGTTGTTGTTGAATAAAGAATAAAGGTCTGGCGAGTGAAGGTGTATTTTTATCTCTTATCATACAGGGTGGTCCAAACCTTGACGTCAAAAATTTTTTTTTAGGTTCCCTACGACATGGGCTATCAGAATATACCCCATGTATGTTAGCCGATTTTTTGTAGTTTTCGAGTTATGAATTTTTGAAAAAAATTTTTTTGAGAAATTCTGGAATGGAGAAATTTATTGTTAAAAAAAAAACTATTGGGTTTTTTTAATACTTTCTTTTTGTAAAAGTATTACTACAAATAAAGCGACGACTGACAAAAAAATTAGCGTCCTCACTTTGATACAAGTAGGATAAAAAATACCAAATTCAAAATTTTACGTTAAAAATGCATCAAAATAGCATTAATGTACGTAAATAAAAAAAATAAAACATATCCCAAGGATTTTTGGTAATGTAAAGACTGCCCTAGACCTTAAACCTTCGTAAAAGCAAAAAAAAAGTGATACTTAATAATGAGGATTTTTCGGAGTAGTCAGTCAAATAAACTTAAAAAAGCTTAAAATTTTAATGACTTGAATAACTACACAAATTGAGTTTTCGTGGTATTTTCTGTCTTTGTTTATTGATAAGAACAACAAAAGAGACGTTTAGACGTTTTGAATTGCGCTTTATTTTTAAATTAAAAATTTAGAAGTTTTTTTTAAGTTTATTTGACAGACTACTCCGATAAATCCTCATTATTAAGTATCACTTTTTTTTGCTTCTACGAAGGTTTAAGGTCTAGGGCAGTCTTTACATTACCAAAAATCCTTGGGTTATGTTTTATTTTTTTTATTTACTTACATTAATGCTATTTTGATGCGTTTTTAGCGTAAAATTTTGAATTTTGTATTTTTTTATCCTACTTGTATCAAAGTGAGGACACAATTTTTTTTGTCAGTAAATGCTTTATTTGTAGTAATACTTTTACAAAAAGAAACTAGTTAAAAAACCTAACAGTTTTTTTTTTATTAATAATTTAATTAATTCCAGAATTTCTCAAAAAAAAAAATTTAAAAATTCATAACTCGAAAACTACAAAAAATCGGCTAACATACATGGGGTATATTCTGATAGCTCATGACGCGAGGAATCTAAAAAAAATTTTTTGACGTCAAGGTTTGGACCACCCTGTATAATTATTGTACAGTATAATAAATAGTACTAGAAACGTAAAGTACCGTCACATCATCAGCCTGTGATAGTCCACTGCTGGACGTAGGCCTCTCCTATTAACTATGCGTATAGACGCATTAGGAGGTAAATGCCCATAATCGCCACGCTGGGCAAGCGGATTGGCGATCGCAGTAATGTGTCCACTATGATGACGCTGCTGCCCATCATCAATCGTTATCAAAAATGGCCAGTGAGACTTCAATCCCTTAGTCCGTTCTTACGACACCCGCAGGAAGAGTTGGGGTGGTGACAAATGTATTCTTCCTGCCGTCACCACACGGCCAAAAAGTACCGTAAAACGGGGTAAATAGGAATGGCGGGGTAAATAGGAACGTAGAGTAAACTGGTCTGTTAGCCCAGGACAAACAATCCAATTTAGAACAACAAACTTTTTCATATGTGTTATTCTAAATTGGACTGTTTGTCCTGGGCTAACAGAGTAGTATACTCTGAGGTAGTAGGTTCTCCGCCGAACTGATATGACAGGCATGGAATGCATGCTCATGAAAGGCCAACTGCGTTGGTGTGGACACCTTGTTCGTATGCCGCCTTCCAGATTGCCCAAAGTTGTGTTTTACGCCGAACTGGCTTCGGGTAAACGCAAGGCCGGCGGACAATATCTGCGGTACAAGGATGTCCTTAAACGTCACCTTTCTGCAACCGGTATATCAAGCGAGATCTGGGAGGACCTTGCTACTAGGAGATCGGACTGGCGAACTGCTATCAACACGGGTCTCCGGGACTACGAGAGTGCCCGTCTTGGAGATCTGGATGCCAAACGCCAGCTTCGGAAATCTCGGCCCAAGCCCTCCTACGTCTATACTTATAACTCGGACGGTGAGCTATATTGTTCATCTTGCTGCCGGACTTTCAAGACAAAACTTGGTTTTGCGAGTCACCTTCGAGCCCATGCACGCAAAGAAACCGATCCGAAATAGATTTCTTTTTTTTTCTTTTTAATTGTCCGGGTGTCGCCGTCGACGGATACGTCTGGGAGGACATCATATCATATCATATCATCATACTCTACATTCCAGTGGCGTGCGCACAGTTTTTAGACAGGGTAGACAAAAAAGGTCAAGTGCGAGTCGGACTCGTTTTCGTAAAATTATCTATAAAATTGGCAAAAAATCACGTTTATTGTGTAGGAGGCCCCTTAAACATTTATTTTATTCCTTTTTTTAGTATTTGTTGTAATACTTAGTGGCAATAAAAATTCATCAACCCTAAAAAGCAAGTAACTTTTCGAAAATTTTGTTTCTCACTAACTGCAGATCCGGCGTAGCCCGGCCCTTTTCAACAATTTCTTTTTTTTGTTAAAAGAAAGCTTTAAGAAAGCATTGTTTATTATTTTTTGTACACACATAGTTACCACCACTACAGCTATCAAATTTTAAATTGTTATCGATTTTTCAAACACTAACACTTTTCGCGGCACGGCATACGTTATCAATTATCATTGTTATCAAGTTGAAATCCAGAAAACAATGGTAGATGCATAAAAAATGTAAACAAGCAATCTTGCAAAAGCGACTAAAAACATATGCTCTTACAAGTAAGAGCACTCCATAAATAAAGCTATTTTTTAAAATAGTCGCGTTATCTGTGCCATCTTTGGTCATTCGGGAATCTTCGGCCGTCGTCGTATACTTTCGCCTAGCTTGAGAGTAAGCCAGCGGCTAAATGTCTGTTAGTGTGCGTTACTTGGCATCAAAGTGTGCACGTTTTTATAGGAAAGCACACTACGCTGTCCATGCGTAACTGCGGCACACTGACGCACACATATTTGAACGCGTTTAGATTCAAATGTTTTCTGTCTTAGCCGTCAAAAGCCGGTAGCGGCGCTAGTTCTGCGTCGATGTTGGCACATCGATTCGCGCGTCAGCGAAAGTGACGATTTACCGATAGAATCGATAGATGGAGCTATTTTATACTTAAAAATTATTTATTAATTAAATGATTGTGCACTTATATTATTTTATGAAATATGGAATTAAAACGGGTAGATAAGAGTATCCCAGTAGGGTAGACAGTGTCTTTCTCTCTAGATGAAGCGCACGCCACTGCTACATTCCTAGTTACCCCTTTTTATGATATGGGCGCAGCCTGCCTCCGTTCCAGTGACTGCAGTTTTCCTGACATGTCTTATATCACTCACAAAAGCATGGCGCGTGTACCTACACGAGCAAACTGTGCGAATACCAACGCATTTGTTACATTTTGACACTGGTCTCACCGCGAGCTACTAAGCTATGAACTATCGGCTATAAACACGAACCAAAAGATACGCACTCCCGTGTAAAAAAAGAGGCACGGCGATACTCGCCCAGCTATCAGCTATCACTGCTGGGCGAGTATCGCCGTGTCTCTTACGGAGTGCGTATCTTTTGTTCGTGTTGAGGTTATGTGAAGGAGTGTATCTTCTGTACGGTGTAAATATACTCACGTTCGCGAGTGTGCTTGGGGTCCGGTCGGCTCTGTTTATTCTTCGCTTCCTGTGCCTCTCTCTCAGCACGTTCTTGCTCGTTTCGCTAAAACGTATACAACTCAGTGAGCTTTAAAGTCAAAGACAATCGATTCTTTACTCAAGTAGCCATAGCAACAAGAAGTTTTGATTCGTCATACACATTAAATTAAAACTACTTCCGGTTCTAAATCTACAACCGAAGAATCGTTAAGAAAAGTAAAAATAGTGTTAGAGATTATTTCTATTCTGTATACTTACCACATGATTGGTACGTTAGTATGTCGCCACTAAGGGCATGTACATTAATCACGTCATACAATTTTGGCCTATTTTAGATCCCCCTATCCCCCATGGTGATACTTGGTGATATTTTCAGGTCCTTTTAATAACTCTTTAATTTACGTACTTTATTAAGGACACGTGATAGAAAAAAACTTTTTTGCAAACTACGAGGTAAATGTCCGCTAAGTTTTTAAACTCAGTTCAGGATTTGACGTCTGGTTATGTTTTAAAAGAAGTATGCTGTTCAGCAGAGAGTAACAAAAAAATACACGTGATTTGTCCGATGCCCCCCCCCCCCCTCCCCTATGGTGATAATTGGTGATTTTTTCTTGAACTTTCCCTCCCCCTATACAGTATGACGTGATTAATGGACAAGCCCTAAATAGATTAAGCATCATTTACTAAAAAAAAAACAAAAAAAAATCAAAAAAAAATCAAAAATCTTTATTGCAGTACAACACAATTTGTTAATAATATTAGGCGATGGAGCCACCCGGTAAGCAAAAAAATGCCTGTGTTGGGTGGCGCCGCTCTTCCTTCAGGTTAACAGTAGGTATTTATGCTGTGCTTAAACTTAGTGTACAAGATTACAAATAAACTATTTATTCTACTAAGGTAATTTGAATAGTAGTCGATGAATACAGATTTAAATTTAAAATATTTACTTATGTGATTAACTAAATTAAATTAAACTAAATTCTCTCATTGTGTGTATGTGTGTGTGTGTGTGTGTGTGTGTGTGTGTGTGTGTGTGTGTGTGTGTGTGTGTGTGTGTGTGTGTGTGTGTGTGTGTGTGTGTGTGTGTGATGTGTGTATACATTTTTAGAAAGGAATATTATTGTAACAAACTCTCTGTCTCATCATAGGTTATTAGTCTTCAGCCAATTTGTAACTTCTCTCTTGCAGTCAAAATAATGTTTCGGGTATATGTCAAGTTTTTTATTTACTTTGTTAAACACAAGGGAAGACTTTATGCGAAATTGTCTTCGAGCAAATGAAGTCTTTGTTTTTATATTATCCACTGCAACTGTTTTGTTTCTTTTGTTTTTATAATTAGGGCAATAGGGTAATATTTTATGTTTTTTTAATGTGGCATGTAAAATGTACAATTTTCGGACTGTTAGCAAGTCACTAGTTCGATAGAGTTGGTCAGTAGGAAATCTATTTTTTTTATAATACATAGTTTTAATTAGTGCACGCTGGGCGCGTTCAAGGTCAATAAAACGACTCTTTGCCGCTCCGCCCCAGACTGCGATACAGTATTTGAGGACCGATTGGACCAGGGATATGTATATTTCGTTTAGTACATTACGTGATTTTGACTTATTGTTTTTCCCTGGTACAATGTGCCTTAACGTTCTGAAAATCCAAGTAAGTTTCCTGACTCTACCTATGACTTGATCAAGCTGAGAATACCAATTGAGGTGTTCATCAAGCATGACTCCCAGATATTTAGTTTGAGTTACCTTTTCTATTGCTGGACAGTCACAGGTAAACGAATTTGAAGAAGGGCATGAATGAATCTTGATTGACATATCATTTTTGGGTTGTGTATGTTTCGATATGGTAAAGCAAATGTAATTTGTTTTTTTCGTGTTTAGTGTTAGTAGGTTCCTTTTTAGCCAACAGTCTATAAGCATCAAACCATTTTCAACATGGTTTTTAACCATGTTCCAGGAATTTCCGGTGAATACGATTGCAGTGTCATCAGCATATGAGAACAGCTTTGCATTAGGAATAGTAATATTGCACAAATCATTTATGTAAACCAGGAACAATGTTGGACCTAGCACACTCCCTTGAGGGACACCAAAGGTGACGTTTTCAAGCTCACTGACAACGTTTCCTAGTTTCACCCTCTGCTTCCTATTTGTGAGGTAGCTCTCAAATAGTGACAGAGGTGTTCCCCTAACTCCCATTCTATACAGCTTCTTTACAAGAATGGGCACAGCGACAGTGTCAAAAGCCTTTTTTAGGTCCAGATAAACTGTCATACACTTTCTTCCGATGTCCAAATTTTCAGTGACCATAGACGTAAGTGCTAATACAGCATCCTCGGTTGATTTTCGCTGTCTAAAACCAAATTGGGCATCTGATAAAAGGTAAAATTTGTTTAAGTAGTTTAAAAATCTGGTGTTTAGCAGCTTTTCGAAAATTTTTGATAATGCGGGTAGAACAGAAATCGGCCTATAATTACTGACATCGTCTCTATCCCCTCCCTTGTACACCGGTGTGATTATGGATAGTTTTAGTGAGTCAGGGAAAACACCGCGTTCAAAACTTAGGTTTATGAGGTGAGTTATAATTGGAACTACTTCTTTAGATATGTGTTTTAAGAATGCTGTTGATATGTTATCATAACCTGGTGCACTTTTAGATTTCAGACTCGCTAATACGTTGTTTACTTCTTCTTGGCTAACAGGTAAAAGAACAAAGGAATGAAGTTGTGAAGGTGGCGCATTTTCCGGCAGACACGAGTGAGAGCTCGGGGAAACTTTCAGTGCAAGATCTTTACCAATATTCGCAAAATATTTATTGATTGAATTTGCTGATGCTTCAGGAGTAGTTTTTAAATTAAGTAATTCTGGGGGTAATTTATTTGGTTTGTTAGTGTAAGTTAAGGATTTTATATTTTTCCATAGCAGCTTATTGTTGTTAATTGACGTTTCGATTAACTCCCGCTCATATTTGCGTTTGAGTTTTTTGATAAGACAATTGCAATAGTTTCTGTATCTTTTATATGTTATTTTGAGAATGTTATTAAAAGGGTTTTTTTGGGAGTCTCGCTGTAGCTTATCGCGATTTCGTATACAGCGCAGTAATCCCTGTGAGATCCATGGTTTTACGATTCGTTTACTACTTGGTATCACAGTGGTTTTTGTATTTAGTCTTAAAGATTCACTTAGTACATTAGTAAGGCGTTCAGTTAAGATATTAGGGTCCTGACAAAACATCAATTCGGAAAGGTTATTGTTTTTCAAATTAGTTAAAGCTGCTTCAAAGTCAATTGTGGTTTTGGTTTTATTTACAACTGGCGTATTTTTTAATTTTGAAAGTAATAGAAAGGTAGTGAAATGATCGGTTGTAGTGGTTTTTATTATTGCTATGGTGGAAGAGTATCTTGCTTTATTTAATTTTAGGATAAAGTGGTCTAAACAATTTTTTTCCCTGGTAGGCCGAGTGTGTCCTGCCAAAAGGCCAAAATTCGATAGCATATTCAGGTAATTTGTTCTGTTTTTATATTCATGTAATGGTTCAAAAAGCTTAGATTTTATGTTTATATTGATATCTCCTGCAATAATAAGATTATTTAGCGCATTCAAAGATTCCAATTGGGTTTTCATGGAGTCTATAAATTCATCCGCATTTGTTTGTGATGGGGACCGATAAATACAGAAAACATAATTATTTAAAATGTTTAGCAGGAGACAGGACGCTTGCGTGAGCTTTATTTCCTTTACTTTATGTTTAAGGGTGTTTTTAACATAAACAACCACACCATCATTTTGGTTTTTTTGGTGTGTAGTAAAGTAGGAGTCATAATTTTCGAGCTGTGGTAAAGGCTTATTAGGATTAAGTCTGCATTCTGTGAGGATAATAACGTCACTTATGAAATTAAAACTAGATAGTGT
>JALPQI010025438.1:0-15251 GCA_025490895.1 Thaumatotibia leucotreta
TGTGCAGCTGAACTGTAGAGCCCCTCTTTCCTGTGGCCAAAAGTAAGCAACTGATAGGAGTGTAGTCGTGATTTTTATCATACAATTCAATAGGAAAGGAGTGCCTTTAAATGACAATAAGGGTTTAATAAGAAAATTAACTCTCATAGCCCTTAACTTTTAAAATGTCCACCGGAAAGCCTCATAACATGATTTTGAGTTTGACCCATATTCTTTTTGGTTTTGTCTAATCTATCTCTGAATCATAAGTGCTTGATGCTGGGCCTACTCGAATAAATAATACTTTGACTTTTTCTAAGTTCTTTTAACAATTTTGATGCTTTGCCTTACAACTGTGCGTAATTCTGATACTTGGGGGGCTTACAGTAAATATTAATATAATTATTCTTCAATTCACAAAACCATGTTGCCTATGCTTTTTTTGGTAAGTGTAGGGTTCCAACTTATGTTTAGACACTTTAGACTGCATTTTATAGCGTCATTAATGTCATTACAGTTAATTAAATCCCCATAAAGATGGTCATGCTCATAACAGCAAATTTCGGTAATATTATATTTTACTTCATGAATGTTTATCATGTTAAAATTTGTTTTATTTTCATTTGCAGGTAATTACTGCATACGGACTTATCATCTTGAATAATATGGATTGAGATATTTTGGTGAGTAGGTACTTATAATTACCTCTTTGGTTTGGTAGTAATAGAATAAGTGAACCAGTGTTTTATGTTCCAGTATTTTTTTGACTTTTTAAATGTTTTTCTAAGGTACTCGGAGTCATGAGCTTTTTCAATATGGATAGATGAAAAAATTTTCGTCAAAGAGCTTCATATAATTTTCTATCATATTATGAAACCCGCCTATCGTGTTATACGCCATTCGTTAAAAATATTCATGACACGCCTGGCGTGTCATCCGCACTGAAACGGTTAAACCGCGCAAAATACTCATTAATGCGTAAAAAATATTAACGGATGCATGCATTTTACATAAATGTTAAAGATAATTGCAGACCATTTGAAACTAAGCAAAATAAAGCCTTGTTATATAACGATTCACTCGCGTCACATAATGTGCCTCTAACAAATAGCAGAAATTAGTGCAAAACGTCATGTGAATGTAACAAGGTTCTATCTAACTGTTCACTGACGTAAATTGATTCCTGTGTCGCAAGTATAAGAGTCATAATACATTGAGCTTTAAAATGAGACAGAACGTTATACACGCATTGGGCGAAATGGTAGAAATAAAAAGCGGGTACAAAATAAAGACTGCATATCTCTAATTTGATCTATTTGAATCCTGGTGTTACCTGGTGTGTTGGTGGTTGGTCCTGTGTACAATTCATATAAATTAAATCTAAGTAATCTAACTAACCTAACCTACGAAAAGAACGAAGAGCTGCCGACTTCCTCGCACAGCGAGAAAATTAATATAATATAAAATAATTTAATCAACTTCCTTCTTGATAAATGTTCTCTCTGTGAATGATTTTCTAAATGACAATAATGTATAGCCTATTATTATTATTTAGTATTTTTTTCAAATAACATTAATTTAAATTACCTTTACCATAAATTTATGATAATTGTAATTTATTGTAGTGTTATTAGTTTTAAGAAATGTATACCCTTACAGGGTGTCATGGTCTGACTTACTTTTATATGTATAACATCTTAAGAAATGTACATGACTTTACAACGAATAAATTGAATTGAATGCGACCAGCATCCTCGGTA
Source organism: Thaumatotibia leucotreta (assembly GCA_025490895.1). Taxonomy (NCBI): domain Eukaryota; kingdom Metazoa; phylum Arthropoda; class Insecta; order Lepidoptera; family Tortricidae; genus Thaumatotibia; species Thaumatotibia leucotreta. Next base: position 1,740 of record JALPQI010025438.1, read on the forward strand.
CAATACCATAAGGGTAAATCGTAGATATAGGTTACGTAATTATTATTTATTTCATTAATCTTTTAATCAAGTTTGGAGTCATGTCTATTATTGCGAACGCCCATTTGTCCGATCTCATTTCATAATATATGTAGAACAGTTTTCCTACCCACCAGGAGATCAAATATAAAAAAAATGTGAATCTTCCTGATTTCAACTACGATTTTCACACGTAGGTACCTATATTATTTAAACGCGATCAAATCTCGTTTCATTAGGAAAGTTACCAATCTTTTTTAAATATTTAATGTCATATACCAAAGAAAAAATACTGAAGTTTTCCAACATTGAAGGCGGGATGCTTAAAAAAACAATTTGAGTGGTTCCACAAAAGATTACCAATCTTTATTACATTGGTCTCTGGTCCAAACGAGACGAGACCCGGCGCGTACGGACGCCATGCTCTGTTTCGCATCTGTGCTGAGAGAAACAATGGGTAATTACGTCCCACACATGCATACATTATTATTGTTAACATAAAAACGCACCGTCATATATGCATATGGGGTTGGGAAACCGTTGAAGGACTGACACCGGATCTTGGTGCAGCGCGTCCGGTGAAGGAAAATAAAATTAATAAAGCGTATTGTGAAAACACAAATCAAATTATTTATTAACTAAATATTTTGATTTGTACATTTTGTCTTTCCCCAGTAGGCACACTACACTACACTACACACACTACACTACACACTACTATATAAATTATAAATATTAAAAAAATATATATATATCTTGGGACATCTTACACAAATCAACCTAGTCCCACGGTAAGCTCAATTAAGGCTTGTGATGTGGGTACCCGGCGACGATATATATTAGATAGATACGTATAGATACTTAGATACATATACAGCCACGACCAAGGAACAAACATTTTTGATAAATAAATACACAAAGAATGCCCTCGCCGGTATTCGAACCCGAAATCAGCTTCGTAGGCAGGGTCACTACCAACTAGGCTACAGAGGCTGACCAAAAACGATCAAGATCACCTAACGTCCGAGGTGGGGATCGAACCCACGTGCTCAGCTTTCGCGGCTGATGCCTGCACCCCTCTGCCACTCGGTATTAATAAATATGTTTTATTTGTTTAAGTAAGCTTGAAGCTGCAAACTACCAATGCTCGCAGAAATATCTATTTTACTTGTTGTTGTTGCTCCTCGCACAACGGATAGGTATAGCCATCCAAAGGGGTAACGCAGCCAGCATTATGGGAACCGTTCCGTTCTTAGTTAGTTCTTTTTAGGTACTTATGTTTAGTAATTTCATGTATTTTTTGTCTTCAACGTTTCTTAAATTAAACATATACCTGTTGTTGTATACTGAACATTTTTTCCGCAACTCGATATCAAACGTACCTACCTTTGCGTGGTCCCAACGCTAGCCTAAGTAGTACCTACTTGTTGAGGACTTCACATTCACATACACCATTGAATTGCTTCGCAGATGTATACAGGTTTCCTCACGACGTTTTCCTTCACCTTAAAGCACTTGTGTATATCAAATGAAATTATGTACCTACATAAGTAACATATGTTTTTTTGAAAAACTAACCACGAGCCGGGGATTGAACCCACGACCGCTGCTAAGCAGCCGTGCGTTTTACCGCTAGACCACATGTGTATTTCTATTGTACTTTAAACTGTTTCTAAGTAAACATGGCATTCGAACAAGTACTGACAAAAACTTTAACAAAAACAGTATACTTAGTTAAGAATCGAGGTCTTACAAATTCTACGAGTAGGTATAAATATCGGTCATTCGATTACAGCTCTTGACACTTTGTCTTAAGGTACTGGCTATAATTATAAATTAATACGGGATTTAAGTATCAAGACATTATAGCCTCAAAAATGCTGATCAAATATCGCCTTTGTGCACTGTCGAGAGTATAAACATGTATACACTTTTACACCTTATGTCAAGGGATTAAGGAGCAAAAATGTATACTTTTATATGGCTTCGACTGCTGATTCAGGTTATTGATAATGTATACGATGAATTCGCGGTGGGATCGGTACGTCAACGCCCTACCAGGGGCCTATTTCTCGTACGTTACAAGCCTTGTATTACAAGTGTGTATCCATGGCAACGCTGTTAAATCAATATTTTTCACAAGTTTTCGTTTCACGTAAATGTACATAGTTACAAGAGCGGGTAGGAAAGAGTATTTCACAAGCGAATAGTTGACAAATACAAGTAGGTTTTATACAATGAAATAGTAATTTTGTTTCTCGAAAACTACACTGTAGACTTGTAGCTCGTGACTTGTCAGAAAATGAATGAGAGTCTCTATTGACTGCTAATATGTTTATTTCGTATAAATCTATGAATATATCAATGAAATTAAGGAATTTATGGCATCACAATCGTTGAAGTTGTGTATGGAATGCATTAAAAGAGCGATATATATTTAAATTATCTTATTATTTTATTAAAAAAGCCGCCGACTCATTAATAACTAATTATAATTATTACGGACAAAATATACAATGAATTACTATGTACAGTCGAGTTCATAAATATATGAGAAAAAAATAATTGAGCATAGAAAAGTACATATGCATCTCAACAGATTTACCAATCAAATATATGTGTACATAATACCTGTCATATTAAACTAAGCATGTATCACATTAATATGTAAAAGGTAACAGGTAATATGTACACATATTTTTGATTGGTAAATATGTTCAGATGCATCTGTACCTTTCTATGCTAATTTATTTTTGAAACCTTTGATTTGCTCATATATTTAGGAACTCGACTGTACTAATACATGAGTTTGCGTGATTTATTTTCCTGTGTGAACACATGGCATAGAATAGCTGACTCACACTGAAGCTTGTAAAAATAATAAAATAACTTAGGTGAACGACTTCTATTCTACACTCGTACTTATTATTTTTGAGAAACGCTTTTTATTACAATTTGTAGATGACACTTGTAGATTACGAAAATACAAGTCAGCCATTTTATTTTAGTATCTATTACCTAATGTCATATATTTGTCATATATGTCGATTTGATTGTCATTCAAATGCCAGTCTGCATTATAAATAATCATATTAATATAAATAATTATATTCGGTTGGTAATAAATGTGGTCTAGCGACTCTTCTGACGATGAAGAAGCAATTGTGTTGAGGAGACCTCGAGTATATAGAGAGAGAATAAATTATTTTCACATGGAAACAACATTTGAGTACAATGAAAGATTTCGACTAACAGCATTAAAATTGGAAAATCTACGGAATGTATTAGGTCAGTATTTATGCAGGCCTACTAATAGAAGTAAAGCATTGCCACTCGACTTACAGTTACAAACCGCTCTTCACTGGATGGGAACGGGCGTCCAATACCACGCAGGAGGAGACATGCATGGAATAAGTAAAGCGAGTGTTTGCAGGATTCTACATAACTTTGTAGCCGCTGTTAATGAAATAATATATCCCCAACATGTGAAATGGCCCGAAAATATGCACGCAATTGTTGAAAAATTCTATGCCATTGCCGGAATGCCATTAGTGTGCGGTTGCATGGATGGTATTCTTATCGATATAGATGCACCCAGCGAACACGAGGAAGTTTTTGTTGATCGGCATGGCAACCATTCGATTAACTGCATGGCTGTCTGTGGGCCAGATTTAAAATTTTATTACTCCTACGCAAATTGGCCGGGAAGTACGCACGACGCACGAGTTTTGAGAAATAGTGCGCTGTATAATCAAATGGAAAATGGCTGGAGACCCTTTCCAAATGGGTTTATCCTTGGTGATTCTGCGTATCCCGTGAGGAATTGGTTAATCCCACCAACTATTTTAGACGCTAATGATGAAGCAAATATGAGATTCTTAAGAGCACATAAATCTACACGAAGATTAATTGAAAATGCATTCGGTGTGTTGAAGGAGAAATTTCCGTGTCTTAACCATCTTCGAATAAAACCGACGAAAGCCTGTCGACTGTTCCAAAGCTGTGTGGCTCTGTGTAACTTTGTACGGGATCAAGACGAAGATTTAATTGAAGACGTAAACGAAGAAATTGACAACAATTATGGGAATGACATGCATGAATTAGACCGTAGGGAACAAAATACACTACAGAGAATAATAGATTTTTTTAGGAATTAAATTGTATTATATTTTTGCTTTACTATTGAAGTATATTGTCTTATTACTTTTCTGTACTTATAACAGCATAGATAGGTACCCCGTGGCAATGACAAAACATCATGTAAAGCATGTATGATTTCTAAAATATGTGTTTTATCACATTTGCTTTGTAAGCGCGCCATTGCTTGCATACAGTAATAGAAAAGTGAAATGCCCTAGGGAGTAATAGAAGTGTTAGTAAGTCATTTAATAAATATAAACTAATTTTTTTGCTCGCAAGTGTGATGAAAAACTTTGTATGCATCACGGTTGGTAAGTGGAATACTAACTCGAGTCATTAAAAGCTTCTAATACTCTCGTTAGTAATACCGGACTTACCTCCCTTGATGCACAATGTACTATTAATTGCCTTTATTGTATAAACTTATCCTAAATTGTGAAAGAAACACACAAACAAAGAAATCTTATCTGAGATAAAACTAATAATCTAAATAGAAAAGCTAAATAACGTTGTGCTTAGAAAGTAAGTGTGATGAAAAATACATTTAATAAAAATACTATACCTCTATAGAAAGTGACCCATTTTTATTTGTCTTGAGTGTAGATAATAAAATAAATAGTGACGACTAACTGCTTCTTTGTTTACCAAAGGAGAATGGGCTTTTTTGTATGGGCCGTGTCCCATGAGTGTACATACAGTTGAGATATACCTCATTTTTAAGCTTTTAATTAGGACATTATTTTATTGTATGGTACCAACACCCAATTGCGCGTAGAGTTCCTGCATAATAAAATGTGTGTCCCGTAACCAGGTGCAAAGGTTAATTCGAAAGAATTATGTGAAATACTTCATCTACCTATATGTTTCAAAAGCAATACCACAGTATGTAAAAGTGGTAAAATAACTCGATGAAATATGTACTTTCATTAAAGAACCACTTGGAGAATAGTGAAATTAGAGTGTATTAACTTAAAGGCACTGTTATTATGTATTTTTTGTATCATTCATGCAACGACGACCTAACGCATACGGGGACGGACATGAAAACAGTTTTATAAGTTTATTATTGTTTTGACGAACTAAATAGTTTCTGCTACTCGACGACAGATTCCGCTACCACAACATCACTTGAAGAAATTAAACATTGTGAAAGATGACAATGCGACGATGTGGCGCCATCATTTTGAAGTGACAAAAGCCTTTTTAAATAAAAAAGCAAACTTGACATATGACATAATGATAATTTGTCAACCAAAACTATTTCTGAAAACTAAAAATAATAATGCACATTAAGTATTACGGAATAAATACATGTTTCTTAATAAGACAAGATAATTATGATATACATGCTTGCGGTGAGTATTTTTATACATATCTCAGTAAGTATATTGATTTTAGTATACCTGAATATGTAGTACTTGGTGTACTTATAATATAAATTGTCGCCTACGTATTGTAGCTATGAAGACATTTCCAAAGTTATACGACATTAAACCGCAAACAGATAGTACATAATTCATAAAATTACCTTTATTATTAGTGTAGGCATGTCATCATCATCATCAACCTATGATAGTCCACTGCTGTACGTAGGCCTCTTCTATTAACTATGCGTATAGACGCATTAGGAGGTAAATGCCCATAATCGCCACGCTGTGCAAGCGGATTGGCGATCGCAGTAATGTGTCCACTATGATGACGCTGCTGCCCATCATCAATCTTTTAACAAATAATGGTCAGTTATACTTCAATCCCTTAGTCGACTCTTACGACACCCGTAGGAGGAGTTGGGGTGGTGACAGATGTATATATGTGTATTGTGTAGGCATGTGTTTACGTAATATTAGTAATCCAGAATGCTGACATAACACAGGCGAATAAATATCGAGCTCGATGTACTACATAACTATTCGAATACGAAGTCATACCACGTGGAATCCTTCCCCACCAAGTAGGCCGTCATGCCCACTACAACAAGGGTAATTCTAGGTAACTAACTAACCGTTTACACGATCACTTATGCGATGAAATAAGATTTATATCAGGCTAAGTAGGTACATATTTATAGGATTTTTATAAAGTAATTGTCAATATTTAGCATTTTCAAAAGAGTTAAAATTTAGGTTGTTGATAGGGACTTATGCGTTTTACACATGTACTTTTTTATACAACACGGTAGAAAATCAACGTAAAAGGCTCTAATGGCAGGCAACTGCTGTAGCCACAATTGTCACGAGCGTGTCGACGGCAAAAGGAATATTCGGCTAGTCCTCCAGCGCCGACACTGTGCATCATCCTCATAATGGAGCTATCTGACTGCTTTAATCATCAGCTAGACACTTTGACTACTAAGACACTAAGAATTCTATTTGACTGTGGTATTCCAGGAATATGTATTGTATTGGTACTTTAGTTATGCTTATTAAAACGTAAAGGTAGGGGGAAAGGCAGCCAAAAGTAACTTAGATTATAATTATGTCATCGTTTTAGTAGAGAGGAATCAAAACGTAAGGCAATAGACAATATAACTGAACTAAACAAATCACGTCATATTAGAGCAACAAAAACATATTGTTGTTTTGTGAGGTTATTTTATTAATATCAGAATTTTGAAAACACTGTTTAAACGTATATTTAGGCTCACTAAGTAAATTACCATATTAAGTACTACCACTGTAACAATAAATGACCATGAGACACAGACTGTCCTGATCTGGTGGCAAGATTAGTTAAACTCGCTATACCTACCATTTCATCATCATAAACCTATGATAGTCCACTGCTGGACGTAGGCCTGTCCTATTAACTATGCGTATAGACGCATTAGGAGGTAAATGCCCATAATCACCACGCTGGGCAAGTGGATTGGCGATCGCAGTAATGTGTCCACTATGATGATGCTGCTGCCCATCATGAATCTTTTATAAAATAATGGTCAGTGACACTTCAATCCCTTAGTCGACTCTTACGACACCCGCAGGAGGAGTTGGGGTGATGGCAAATGTATTCTTACTGCCGTCACCACACGGCACATACATCATTGGCACTATACCATTTATTTCCAAAAATCTTTTGAGGCCGCGGTGTCACAATCGTCTGGCAGTGCCAACCACACGGACCGTAGCGCATAGAAACTTTCCAAACGGGCGTGCTGGACAAGGATGCTGAACTCGCTACTGTCATGGGCACCAGAGTGTGATATATTTGCAACTCATTGGGCTAATATATGTGAGATTTGTTTACCATACTTTGAGGCATTGGATGTAATTTAATTGCATAATTGGTAGTTCGTTCCCATGCTCTATTTAGTGTGCGTAATTTTCTTTTGTATTTTAATTTGTACAGTGCTTTGGATTTACTGTAATTCTATATAACGTCATTGCGCCTGTAAAAACCGATATGTGATGGATTTTAATTAATTCAATTAATACTCTTTATTTAGTTGCTAGGTTACTACCGGATTACATATCGGATTTTATAAGCGCAGTGACATTAACATTGTTTAAAATAATATATAAATAAATAAATGAGTGTGAATGTTGTAGGTAAGACATTTGAATTGTTCTTCACTTTGTTTCCACGTATGTTTAGACGATGCGAATAGATAGTCTGGTTTCAGGATCCGTGGGTTTGTCCGGCCGGCTATGAGCAGATAAGATAATCATTGAGCAGATAAATAATCGAAGTATTCTAGGATATGACAAAATGATGCTATAATGTTATTTACGACTATATTCAATAATAACAATATCTATATCCATTTTAACACCTTTTCAATAGATTTAATTATAGTTGGTAGGGACCTACATCTTCCACATAATATATAACTTTTTTTACACAGTACGGCGGCAAATAAGCATTCTGATTGTAAGCAGCTGCCGTAGCAAGAAGTGTGACAAAGGATTCCGCGAGTCCTCCATCGCCGACGCGGTGTATTGTCATGGAGTTCCCCTACTTGAATCACCAGCTAGGGCAGCTAGACAACACTATGAGTAGTCTAGGTCTATTTGGCTGTGGTTTTCTGTAAAGTAGGCAGAAAGGCAGTCGAAACTAACATTAAAATTTTAATATCATATTAACGGGAAGGTAATTCAATTGGGTATTTTACCCAATTTGTAAAATAATACACATTATAGTAAACAACACCCATAATATATTGTTGTTCTGTAAGTGAGGTTATTAATATCAGAATATAGTTGTACTAGTTACGTTTGTTGCCATGTAGGTATGTAAGATATTTTAGTTGGAATTTGCTGTGTCTAGAAGAGACAGTTTCGATTTCGATAGGTAGGTTTGTCTAATTTATCTATGTACATGCTAAATATTTAGGCACATTCTTATGAATGCCTTAACTTTTCATTACCTATATAGATATATTTATACTCGTTACCATGGTACCGGCTATAAATATGCATGCCCTTTATAACTATATGGAATTTGACTGTCAGCTATTATGAAGATGCTATATAAACGCATAAGATAGTTCAGACTTCACATTCCACAGTAGTAAAAGTATATATTTAATGACAGCGTCCTGTTAAGATACTTACAAGAAATAAGGCAATGAAATAAGATTTACAGACAAGTTTCAAAAGCTTATAAAAATCTCTACATACGTATGTCCAGTTTTACTACTACTACTACTACTACTAGTAGTAATACTACTACTACTACTACTACTACTACTACTACTACTACTACTAAGACTTTTTTACGAAGTTTCATTAGGTCTATGATAAAGTACCAATATAAGTGATTTTTAGACCTACCTAGGCAAAGGTTGGAGGAAATATCTTAATTAAATTTAGTCTAGTTAGTTATGTATTCCCGTGTTTTCTAAAATAATAGTAAAACACAAACTAGATTATGAATGATCTAATGTTTTTTAAATGATTTCATTGTAGATGGCATGGCAGGTATGTGTGTTGTGAACCGGTACTTTTAAAATAGCTTATAACTAAAAACAACACAAGAATACTACTACGAGTACTAGGCTACTACAGAGGTCGTTAAATTATATAGATGCTTATTGTTGCCGCAAAAGCACAACACCGCTACCTGATGATAAACAGCTATAGCAGAAAATAAGTAGAAATAACAATTTACGGTCATAGAAAGATTAACGGAAATCCTTAATTGTATGATTAGTCACACGGTTTAAATATTAATTACCTTTGAACAATTTTTAGATATAAAAGATTTAGATAAATACATGAAATATGAAAGATTCTTGCACTTACTGCAGTGATGCTGTAAATCAAATTGGATCTTGGCCTTTTACAGTAAAGACCCCCAAGCTATTCTGTCCAATGCCGGCAATGCCATCATCATTTTCTTGATTGTGTTAGACACATTCCCCATAAAACCCGAAACCATCTTGTGCAATGTGAGGAGACTGAGGAGTCCTTTGGTAAGCAGGGAACATGAACAATACGACTTATTCGTTAGGTAATACATAGAGGTACGATTTTATGCCATCGATGCCATACATTCCTTCGTTTCCCAGGTCTATAAAATACACATCTATGCATATAACATATATAATGTGTCTGTCCGTTCGTCTGTCCTAATCGAGCTTCTAGATCTAAACAACTCCTGAACGAATGTTCATAAACTGCCATTCCGAGAATGCAACAATTGCATATTAGTACATTGTGCATCAAGGGAGGTAAGTACGGAATTACTAACGAGAGTACTAGAAGCCCGACGCCGTAGGCAGAGGGCTTTTATGACTCAAGTTAGTATTCCGCTTACCGACCGTGATGCATACAATGTTTTTCATCACACTTGCCGACAAAAAAATAAGTTTTAAGACATAATATTATTAAATGACGTACTGACATTTCTATTACCCCCTAGGGAATTTCACTTTCTATTACTCCCGCTATGCACGCAAGCAATGACGCGCTTAGACAGCAAGTGTGATGAAAGAAATCATAGGTACTTGAACAAAGTGACTAGATTTTGATCTTTTTTACGTGTCGTTTATTTTCTCATAACGCAACTCTGCCAGCTTCTACAATAACCGTAATTATATGTATTTATGTTTCAATTATTAGAATGGCAAAGACATTTACTGTTTAAAATGCCAATCTAATTGTTTAATTTTATATGCATTATTATAAATTAATATAATAGTATAAACTGACCTAGTTTAGTTACTAAGATACTCGTACTTACTTTTTACATGCACATCGAAGAGCATATGCAATCAATCAACAATGATGAACGGCGAACTACATTCCAGAGAAGAGAAGAGGAGAAAGAAATTAAAGGACAGTGGGATACTTGGCCAGAAACAGTAATATGATCATGATGAAGGATCCTCCAGGAAAGGTGGTATACATCCTTCGTTTTGAAAAATTAGTAAATGCTGTCTGTGCATAGATTACCTAGCCTTAATATGAGATTCTATTAAATAGTATCTACATACGTAATGTAAAAAAATATGTTCTATATAAATATTATTTACAAACATGCATCAAGGCGACATATCTTGACAATGACTATCTATTTTTAAATCTAAACGTTTCGTTAAGGTACGTCCTACCTCACGAAAGTATGACCACGGGTAAACGTAGGTACATACGAGGAACAGTGTAACTAGTCTTCATACGTATTTTTTAAAATAGTCAAAGTATAATTAAATGTCATAGGGCATTCTTTCACAAATCAACCGAGTTTCACGGTAAGCTTAAGGTTGTGTTATGTGTACCAATTAGGTGACGATATGTATATGTATAAGGTACATATTAGATGCTTAAATACTACGGTGTCATCAACATCATCATCATCAGCCTATGATGGTCCACTGCTGGACGTAGGCCTCTCCTATTAACATTGCGTATAAACGCATTAGATAAATGCCCATAATCGCCACGCTGGGCAAGCGGATTGGCGATCGCAGTAATGTGTCCACTATGATGACGCTGCTGCCCATCGTCAATCTTTTATCAAATAATGGTCAGTGACACTTCAATCCCTTAGTCGACTCTTACGACACCCGCAGGAGTTGGGGTGGTGACAAATGTATTCTTACTGCCGTCACCACACGGCTACGGTATCTGAGGAACCAATATTTTTTTTATCACAAAAATACCTCCACCGGGATTAGAACCTAGCTTCGGAGCAGGGCAACTAATGGCTAAAATATAGAAGCCGTCAGATATGTATATACAAGGGCTATATTTGACAATAGATAAGTACACGATATTTTCATATTTAATTGTATTATAACATACGCCATTGGCAAGTTGCTTTGTGACATTAAGGGTTACTGTCACGTTTTTAGTTTTATCCATAAAAATCTAATGTTCGACCCACCCATCATTTTAATTCTTTTTCAGGGAAATCCATCTATGCTGCGTTCGGTGTTTTATGTTGCGCAAAATGTGATTGGCAGATATCAATTAAATGCATCCACATAACATAGTTCTGGGAAATGGCGTAGTGTGTTGTCGTGAGGGCGTGCCCTCAACCGAGAATCTATTATTGTGTATTATGTCAAAGCGATTCTTCTGCTAGCAAATTACTTAGGTACTATCAATTTGTTATTGGCGACTATTTTATTTATTTAACTACCAGAAATCACCACTCAGTTAAGAGGAACTGATGACGAAGACACGTGTGACTCTGAGAACTGTACTACATATTTGGAACACGTTTTTTGCCTGTGCCTATAAGACATTTGAATTATGATAGTTACAACAATCTTACACAAATCGACTAAGGCCCAAGGTAAGGCTTTATCATCATCATCATATCAGCCGAAAGACGTCCACTGCTGAATATAGGTCTCCCCGAAATATTGTCACAATGACCGGTCCTGCGCCACCCGCATCCAGCGGACTCCTGCGACCTTCACCTGGTCATTAGTCCACCTTGTGGGGGCCTACCCACGCTGCGGCTTCCGGTAAGTGGCCGCCACTCGAGAACCTTTCCGCCCCAGCGGCCATCGGTTCTGCGCGCAATCTGCCCCCGCCCACTGCCACTTCAGTTTAGCTATTCGGAGAGCTATATCGGTTATATTGATTTAAACTTTCACGATTATCACTCATATTTTAAAGACAAACGGGTCTTAATCTTGTAAACTTACGTTTAATTATATCCTGACGTTTCGGGCATGACGTTACACCCGTGGTCGCAGGCAGACTGGCGAGAGAATGTATCAACACCTTCGAGATGCGCGGGTTTTTCGAACTACCCGCACTTGATCTTGATTATTCACTTCTAGGCTAGGGTTGTCACTAAGCCTACACACAACACTCACAACATCCAATGGCTTTAAAATGGATGTTTCACCACGCTTAAATTTGTAAATCGGGATTCCACGTGAATATATCAGTCGTTGCCGTCAAAAAGGTTAAATGGTGGCATTTCGTTTATGTCACACCTAGAAAGTGACAGACGACTATGGTGACTATGATTGGTCGGCCAATATTTAGGGCCACTTTATAGACAAAATTATGCAGTATATTGGCCCTGTCGTCAGTAGCGTTAAAGTAAGTAACTAAGTATTACATTATTATTTATTCTATTTCTATGAACATAAATATAAAATCCGTCAATAGGAATATGAATAAGGGACCCTTGAAGTTTCCATCGCACTGTCTGTGTTATTTTTTGTCTGTCATGTCTGGCAACATAAGCCGTGACTAAATCATTCGCCAAGATGTGAGGAATACATGTATTTATAATCATAATTATTCGACTCGATACGTGTATTTTTAATCATAATTATCGATATCAGTCCCACCACTGGACCACTGGACAAAGGCCTCTCCCATTGCCTATGCGTATGGACACAATAAATGTTAACGACCATAATCGCCACGTTGGAAAAGCGGGTCAGCGATCGCAGTAGTGTGTTCACTATGATGACGCTGCTGCCCATCATCATCAATAAATAAATGTTTAGTGACACTTTAATAGTCGACGCTAACAATGTATCTATGACATGTACGAGTATATGAACATTCAGTAGTATTTATGAAATACAAAACTAGTCTTCACTTATACGCCATGTGAAAAGCTATTTACTTCGCAGGTAAGAGGAGTGGTGGAGGAAATTCATATGGAAGTAATTAAGGGAGAGCAGCAGAATATAGAAGATTCCGAGATTACTCTTTCTTTCCTAAAAACTTTATAACTGCGTTAGTAAGGCTCGCTTTAACACTTTTACTAACTCTTTGCGCTACACATTGAACCAGATGTCTGCACTTCCATAGCTACTCGAATGTTAACTGCGAAACCTTTCGATAAGGCTAGCTAAAGGTACGTTTTACTCTGCTGAACGACTTCAAAGTGCAACTGGATTAGTATTCTATTTACCATAATTTGAGTTCAACTCCAAAT